>VCAZ01000343.1:40000-75000 GCA_005784505.1 Bagarius yarrelli | reverse complement strand
GAGTTTAATAAACGGAGAGTTTTCTGAGTTCCAATCTCCCTCTCGTGCCAGGAGCAGGTTTTTTGCACAGATGTTCCCATGAATAAGGTTTTTCTCCTCCTGTTGATCAAACACACACACACACACACACACACACACACACACACACCCATCAGTTTATTTAAAAAAACATCACATGTCCGTTTTTAAATTAAAAAGTTAAATGTTGTTTCAGGAAACTGCTGGTCTGATAAGCTAAAGAACCCTGAAATTAGTTATTTGTCATACTGTGTTCTGTCCAGAGGAGGGAGACAAAGAGCGTGAGATCAGAGCAGGTGGAGGTCAGTGTGGAGTTGGTTGGTAGATCCTGTGATTCTGTCTGATCTCTGATTTTTGATCAGAATTTAATTCTGGGGGATTTTTGCACTGTGAAGCTCTGATTAGATTATTACTCTATTACACACCTGTCACTCCAGTGTGTTTCTCTGTGTTTCTCAGTGTTTCTCCGTGTTTCTCAGTGTTTCTCTGTGTTTCTCAGTGTTTCTCTGTGTTTCTCTGTGTTTCTCAGTGTTTCTCAGTGTTTCTCCGTGTTTCTCTGTGTTTCTCAGTGTTTTCACTGTGTTTCTCTGTGGTTTTTCTCAGTGTTTCTCTGTGTTCTCAGTGTTTTTTCTCAGTGTTTCTCTGTGTTTCACTGTGTTTTCTCAGTGTTTTCAGTGTTTCTCTGTGTTTCTCTGTGTTTCAGTGTTTCTCAGTGTTTCTCTGTGTTTCTCAGTGTTTCTCTGTGTTTCTCTTGTTTTCACTGTGTTTCTCTGTGTTTCTCTGTGTTTCTCAGTGTTTCTCTGTGTTTCTCAGTGTTTCACTGTGTTTCTCTTCAGTGTTTCACTGTGTTTCTCAGTGTTTCTCTGTGTTTTCTCTGTTTTCTCTGTGTTTCTCAGTGTTTTCTCACTGTGTGTTTCTCAGTGTTTCTCTCTGTGTTTCATCTGTTTCTCTGTGTTTCTCAGTGTTTCTCTGTGTTTCTCCGTGTTTCTCAGTGTTTCTCTGTGTTTCTCAGTGTTTCTCAGTGTTTCTCTGTGTTTCTGTGTTTCTCTGTGTTTCTCTGTGTTTCTCAGTGTTTCTCTGTGTTTCTCTGTGTTTCTCAGTGTTTCTCTGTGTTTCTCAGTGTTTCTCTGTGTTTCTCAGTGTTTCTCAGTGTTTCTCTCTCAGTGTTTTCTCAGTGTGTGTTTCTCAGTGTTTCTCTGTGTTTTCTCTGTGTCAGGTTTCTCTGTGTTTCACTGTGTTTCTTTGTGTTTCTTTGTGTTTCTCAGTGTTTCTCCATGTTTCTCAGTTTTCTCAGTGTTTCTCTGTGTTTCTCTGTGTTTCTCTGTTGTTCCTAAGCGAGGCCCTTAACCCTTAACTGCTCAGTTGAATAAAAAAAAGATAAATGTAGGTCACTTTGGATAGGAACATCTGGTATGAAATGGTATGAAAATGATCAGAATTCGTCAACGCCTGAGGACCAATCAGAGTGTCGGATTGATCAGAAGCTCAGTGGTGTGAAGGAAATTGTTATTGTTATGTGTGTTTCTATGTTTCTGAAGGTTTTTCTCACCAGGAAGTTGAGTGTGCAGGCGAGCTGCTTGGCCACATCCAGTTTCCAGCTGAGTGAGACACTTAACCTCTTCAGGTAAAGATCCAAAGCACCAAACTTCACAAACTCCTGAACCATGATGTCTAGAGAAAAGATCAACCCTTGTTAGAGGAACTCAGGTGAGCCTGTAATCTTTACTGGAACCTGCATTTAAGCAGAACCAGAGCTGAACCATTAATCGAAATGGAATCACAATCGCAGTTAGATAATCGCACAAGGCTGTGATGTGAATGCGGTAAAAGTCCCAGAGTAAACGCATCACTGCCCTCTTTGAGTGACAGTCAGACCAACCAATTGAGTGCGCACAGCTTCATGCGGTCTTTCAGCATGTTGGTCATGTGTGTGTAACGCCCACCATTCGTCAATAAACACCAAAAATACAGCACATCTGTAATCTGGGATTATTTCGGCTTCCTCGTCCACACATATCTTAACTGTGCCGCAATCCGATGGCGTTACACTGAATGTAAGAATAACGGAGTTATAACACACAGCTGTGGTTTAGCCGGACGACTGGAGTGTGTTATTATTTTCACTGTGCTCTGTATTAGTGATGACTTGAGACGCGGTCTGCAGACTTTCCTGTAGACACACGGGACAGAGAGAACCGGACATTTTTATTGGAAGTAACGCTGGAATATGCATTTAGGCATCACCGCCTGCATAACTGATAAGCTAACACTTTATTCGGTAGAAAGGCAGACTGCATCTGCGGGACTACCAGGAATTCATAAAGGGTGTGCTGGACACTATTAACAAGATAAAATCGTAATACCTGTCAGAAAAATCGCAATTCTATATTTTCCTAAAGCACACAGTTCTAACCAGAACCGAAGGGTTACATTTACGAGGTCACAGTGTTAAAACTCAAGATCATCTTCATCATCATCATCATCAGCGTCAGCACTTCTCTAGGACGTGAGTGGTTTCTCATTGAGTGTTTTCCAGCCGTGGAGATCAGAGAGATGTTGAAGGATCTCTGCTCACCGACCTGCTTCACTTCACCTCAGAACACTAAACAGGTCCTTGTGGATGTGTAGCTAATAAGCCACCTCAGCAGAGCAGGTGACCGCTCGATATCATCAGTGTCTCGCTCTCTCTCTCTCCCTCTCTCTCCCCCTCGCTCTCTCTCTCTCCCTCTCTCTCCCCCTCGCTCTCTCTCGCTCTCTCTCTCTCTCTCTCCCCCTCGCTCTCTCTCTCTCTCTCCCTCGCTCTCTCTCTCTCTCTCCCCCTCACGCTCTCCTCTCTCCCCCTCGCTCTCTCTCTCTCTCTCTCTCTCCCCCTCGCTCTCTCTTTCGCGCTCTCTCCCCTCGCCCTCTCTCTCCCCTCCTCGCTCTCTCTCTCTCTCTCTCCCCCCCTCGCTCTCTCTCTCTCCCGCTCGCTCTCTCTCTCTCGCTCTCTCCCCCTCGCCCTCTCTCTCTCTCTCTCTCTCTCTCTCTCTCTCTCCCCCTCACTCTCTCGCTCTCATCTCTCTCTCCCCCCTCGCTCTCTCATCCTCGCTCCTCTCTCTCTCGCTCTCTCTCTCTCCCCCTCGCTCTATCTCAATTCCTCTCTCCCCCTCGCTCTCTCTCGCTCTCTCTCCCCCTCGCTCTCTCTCGCTCTCTCTCTCTCTCTCTCCCCCTCGCTCGCTCTCTCTCTCTCTTTCCCTCCTACTCTCTCTCTTCCCCCTCGCCTCCTCGCTCTCTCTCGCTCTCTCTCTCTCTCGCTCTCTCTCGCTCTCTCTCGCTCTCTCTCGCTCCTCTTTCCCCTCTCGCTCTCTCTCTCGCTCTCTCTCTCTCCCCCTCTCTCCCTCTCCCCCTCTCTCTCTCTCTCGCTCTCTCTCTCTCTCTCTTTCATTTCTTGCTCATATTTGAAAGATCTGTGTTTCGATCACTCACTTGACTTTATTACTAACGTAACGAACTTCCCTATTAATAATAATATAAACCCAGACTAGAGCTAACAAGCACAAACGAGTTGCTGATGTTCCTTAGCTGTTGGAATAATGTGACAGAAGCTTACGTACTTTTGGACTTGTGAACGCTGACTCCGTACACCAACAGCAGGTGCTTATGGGAAATCTGGCTCATGAAGCTGGCGGCTTCAAAGAAAGACTAAAGAAACAGATTTAATTCCAAATGAAACATAAACACGTCTTCTTTTATTACTGAATGAACATTAAACTGCATTTAATGAGCTGATTAGCGGTTAGTGACGGAGTTAGCGCTGTCCTGAAACACACCTCCCAGCTGCTTTTGTGTTCTACATCCAAAACTTTGAGTAGAACATCAGTGGTGTGAGTCTCTCCATCCCGCTGGTCCACCTTACAGCCTCTGTAGATGTGTGTGAATGAACCCTGACCCAGACTTTCCTTCTGTAACATTCATCATTAACATATTATTATTAATTATAGGATTATTTACCATAACCATGTGTGTGTGTGTGTGTGTGTGTGTGTGTGTTTTCTCACCCAGATCAAGTCCTCGTGTTTAATCATGTGGAACTGGATGTGATTGGCTCTGTGTCTGTGCTGAGTGGGCGAGCTCGGCATCTCCCGCACGCTGCTGTTCCTGATGATGATCAGGTTTGAAAGCTCTGCACACAAACACACTCATTTACATTCACTCCATCTGACCCCACCCACCACCAGAGGAGGCGTGTCTATGTTTATATCTAAAAATCTGGATGTGTCTGAACTCATTATAATGTGGATGTGAGTTGGTGTGTTCTGTAAACATTGACATAGACATTCCCATTTGTCCCACTTAGACATGTCCATCTGTCCCACTTAGACATGTCCCATCTGTCCCACTTCCCACATCTGTTCACACAGCCACACCCATCTGTCTAACTCAGGCACCGCCCATCGCATCTGTTCCACTCAGACACGCCCATCTGTCTCAGCCCGGCCATCTGTCATCCTGTCTACTCAGGCACGCCCATTTGTTCCACTCAGACACGCCCATCTGTCTAACTTAGGCACGCCCATTTGTTCCACTCAGACACGCCCATCTGTCTAACTCAGACACACCCATCTGTTCCACTCAGACACGTCCATCCGTCTAACTCAGGCACGCCCATTTGTTCCACTCAGACACGCCCATCCGTCTAACTCAGGCACGCCCATCCGTCTAACTCAGACACGCCCATCTGTTCCACTCAGACACACCCATCTATCCAACTCAGGCACGCCCATCTGTCCCACTTAGACACACCTATCTGTCCCACTAAGACACACCCATCTGTCACACTGGGACACACCCATCTGTCCCATACCTTTAGCTTGGGGTGGACAGCAGCTGCCCAGTGTGACGGGGGAGTCTGACAGTAGAAGTGTGTTTCTCTTGTAGAAGTCTGTCAGTTGTCTCAGACTGTCAAAAGAGCTGTGAATTCCCGCCAGCTGAAACTTCTCATTCTTTTCGACCAGACAGTCTTTATAGTCCATACCAAGCGGCGTCTGTGTTACACACACAGATACACACACACACACACACACACACACACACACACACTACAGATTATGTACTAGATAAATAGATGCTGATGAATATCCAGGTATTAAGGGTAATAGACATTAGAGATGTTCTACAGGTTTCACACTAATTAATAAAAAGTAAAGCAGGTACCTCTGACTCTTGTGGGTGTGGCCTGTCTAATGTAGAACTACAGCACACATCAATGAAAAATGCTAGCTTTTCTACTAGCGTCTGTAAACACAGGCTAACTGACTGTGTGTAAATTTCCCTCGCTAACAGGAACATCCAGCGCGACTTACATTTATACAACTAAGCAAGTAGCGGGTTTAGGGCCTTGCTCAGGGGACAAACAGTGGTAGCTTGGTGGAGCTGGGAAACTAACCCACAATCTTCAGGTTGGTAGTCCACCACCTTAACCATGAGCCACCACAGGTAAATGTAGAGTTTTACCTGTAAGCAGACCATGAGGAAGAACTTATCAAACTCTTTGGGGCTGCGCCGAAGAAGGAATGTGCCATTTTTAGCTCCGGTCCTCTTGAGCTTGTGCACTGCAAACTCTGATCTGGAGGGAATAAAATACATGAAATAAATAAACGCAATAAATGCACCAGGGTCATATTGACAAAGCTTAAAACGTTATGTGGAGGGGAAGATCTCGCGTACGTGATAGGGCCGTGGCAGTGACTGTCGATGTCCTGCAGCAAACTCGGAGGAGCCACTTCAGAGCAGAAATAGTGACTGGAGTCTGTGGTAAGTCTGAAGTAGTTATCAACAAGCGACACGAAGGACAGGGCCATGGCCATCGTCTCAAACTCTACTTCCTGTTTTTCAGAAGAAACATACTCTGAACTGGTACACCCATAAATCACATACTGATATTATAAGACTCATTGGGATTTCTGATTATTAATGTTGTAGATGCAAATCTTTTATGATAGTGTTATGGTAGGGCGCAAATACTTATGCAACACACTCTATTCAGCTTGTAACGACTCGTCTTACTGTTCCCTCGAAAAGTTCCAGCAAAGACATTTTATAAAAAAAGGTTTGACTGCTGACATGCAGACGGGTGACTGTGTTCACACTGGTGGTTTGTTCCTCCTCACCAGGCGTCTGTCGTCCTGCCGGGTCAGAGTCACCACACGGCCCTCAGCAGGAAGCTGCTCAGGACAAACACGCTTCATGTTGATCTCTGCGATTTGCGGGAAGTCGCAGAACGTCTGCCAGTCCTGCAGTGATGGAGGAATAAAGGGTTTCATCATGTTTCAGGGAACAGCGAAACAGGTGATAATAAAACATGAAATATGTGAGATACAGGTGGAGTAAAGGTGAGATACAGGTGGAGTGATGGTGAGATACAGGTGGAGTGATGATGAGATACAGGTGGAGTGATGGTAAGATACAGGTGGAGTAAAGGTGAGATACAGGTGAAGAAAAGGAGAGATACCGGTGGAGTGATGGTGAGATACAGGTGGAGTAAAGGTGAGATACAGGTGGAGTGAAGGTGAGATACAGGTGGAGTAATGGTGAGATACAGGTGGAGTAATGGTGAGATACAGGTGGAGTAAAGGTGAGATACAGGTGTAGTAACGATAAGATGCAGGTGTAGCATTGAGGTAACAGTATTATTTTTACCTGGTCATCGGAGGAGCGGGTCTGGATCCCACCATCTCCAGAGACTCTCATAGTGAAGCTGGAAGTGATGAAGGTCTCTGAGCTGTAGTTAGGTTCCACAGCGCTTAGCTCCATCAGGTACTTTAGCTTCAGGCTTTGCTCTCCAACTGAGCAGCGTCCCAGTTTCTTCAGGAATCGTTTCAGGTTCCGGCGAATCTGGTAGCGTGCTAGTCGGGTCATATGTTGAATTTCCTGACGGTGTGTTTCGGGCAGGCAGGACTTATAGCTGGAGGATAAAGATCATATTTACATCATTCCGAACCCCTCAGGGGTGAGAGGAGCATCAGCAGACTACCACTCTATACACACTGACTACCTGATAGTCCTACACACTTCCTTTACGCTCTGGTTCTTCTCTTTGGCCGTTCTCCACAAGTCCAAAACAGCCAAACCCAAACACTCCTGAATGACGCTGACTGGAGGACACACACCTGCACAGCCTGAGATGAAGTCACTGCGGGACTGAAAGTAGCACCATGGCATAAGTGAGGAGCCTCACCGCTTGCGTTTGCGTGCGTGTGTGTGTATGGTTGTGTTTGTGTGTGTGTGTAGTTATGTGTGTGTGTGTCTGTGTGTGTCTGAATGTCACCTGAGCGAAAAGATAGTCGATGACGTTGTAATCCAGCACCGCGCAGATCCTCCCAGAGCTCAGACTGTAACGGTATGTCGCTCTAGAACCCTGCCCAAACCATCCTGAGAAGAAGAACCTACACACACAAACACACACATTGTACATGCACAAAAATGTGCAATGAATATGTGTCTGTATTTGTATGTGTGTTTGTGTGTGTGTGTGTGCGTGTGTTAACTCACCGCACTCTGTAGTGCACAGTTACACTCTCGTCGTTCTTAAATGTGTGTGTTGGTGGATACCAGAATGACATATCCTCTGACGCTAAAGCGAATAAGGTCTGAAACACAGGGAGTATCCCTAAACACACACACACACACACACACACACACAAACACACACACACACACAAACACACACAAACACACACAAACACAGCTTAGTAAAAAAGTGGGTAAAAGCAGGACATTTTTTAAGTCTAGTAAAGGAATATGATCACATGATGATGTGACAATGTGTATATACTGTGTGTGTGTGTGTGTGTGTGTGTGTGTGTGTGTGTGTTACCGCAGTTTTTGGCTGCAAGTACACAGATACTCTCGGCGGTCACATGACCTGCAGGGATTGATAGTGAGCTGTCACTTTTCGACGCCGTGCTGTAGTACAAGTGCACAATAATGAAGGAGTCGCAGCTCGATTTCTGACTCTCCGAACGTTCACATGTCATCAACGGCCTCGTTTCATCCATACTTGTGTCCATCACTGTGTCTGCTAGAGTCTCACACACACACACACACACACACACACACACACACACACACACATGTTTAGATCATGTTACTCTGTTACTGTGGCACTCTATTACCAATACTGTGTTACAGTTTACAGTGTTCCAGTGTTCTTAATGTTACAGTGTTCCGATGTTGTAATTGTTAGTGTTCTGCTGATAGTGTTCTGTTGTTAGTGTTCTGCTGATAGTGTTCTGTTGATAGTGTTTTGCTGTTGTTAGTGTTCTGTTGTTAGTGTTCTGCTGATAGTGTTCTGTTGTTTCTGTTTGCTGTTTAGTGGTTCTGTTGTTAGTGTTCTGCTAGTGGTTTTTGATTTGTTCTGTTGTTAGTGTTCTGTGTTAGTGTTCTGTTGTTAGTGTTCTGCTTGTGCTGATGTTCTGTGTTAGTGTTGCTAGTGTTGGTTAGTGTTCTGTTGATAGTGTTCTGTTGTTAGTGTTCTGTTGTTAGTGTTCTGCTGATAGTGTTCTGTTGTTAGTGTTCTGTTGTTAGTGTTCTGTTGTTAGTGTTCTGTGTAGTGTTGTTGTTAGTGTTCTGCTGTTCTGTTTGTTAGTGTGTTCTGCTGATAGTGTTCTGTTGTTAGTGTTCTGTTGTTAGTGTTCTGTGTGTTCTGCTGATAGTGTTCTGTTGTTAGTGTTCTCTGCTGATAGTGTTCTGTGTTTAGTGTCTCTGATAGTGTTCTGTTTGTTAGTGTTCTGTTGTTAGTGTTCTGTTTGTTAGTGTTCTGCTGATAGTGTTCTGTTTGTTAGTGTTTGTTCTGCTGATAGTGTTCTGTTGTTAGTGTTTCTGCTGATAGTGTTCTGTTGTTAGTGTTCTGCTGATAGTGTTCTGTTGTTAGTGTTCTGTAGTGTTAGTTGTTCTGCTGATGTTCTGTTTAGTGTCTGATAGTGTTCTGTTGTTAGTGTTTCTGTTGTTAGTGTTTCTGCTGATAGTGTTCTTAGTGCTGATAGTGTTCTGTTGTTAGTGTTTCTGCTGATAGTGTTCGTTGTTAGTGTTCTGTTGTTAGTGTCTGATAGTGCTGATAGTGTTCTGTTGTTAGTGTTCTGCTGATAGTGTTCTGTTTGTTAGTGTTCTGTGTATTAGTGTTCTGCTGAGTGTTCTGTTGTTAGTGTTCTGTTGTTAGTGTTCTGCTGATATGTGTTGTTAGTGTTCTGCTGATGTGTCTTTGTTAGTGTTTCTGTTCTGCTGATAGTGTCTGCTGTTAGTGTTTCTTGTTATGTTCTTTTGTTAGTGTTCTGTTGCTTAGTGTTCTGTTTTAGTGCTGATCTGTTCTTCTGTTAGTGTTCTGCTGAGTGTCTGCTGCTGTTATGTGTTCTGTTGTTAGTGTTCTGCTGATAGTGTTCTGTTGTTAGTGTAGTGTCTGCTGATATGTTCTGTTGTTAGTGTTCTGCTGAGTGTTTGTTGTTAGTGTTCTGTTAGTGTTTCTGTTTGTAGTGTTGTTGATAGTGTTCTGTTGTTAGTGTTCTGCTGAGAGTGTTCTGTTGTTATAGATTTGTTCTTAGTGTTCTGCTGTTAGTGTTCTGATAGTGTTGTTAGTGTCTGCGATAGTTGCTGATAGTGTTCTGTTGTTAGTTGCTGTAGTGTCTGCTGAGTGGTTCTGTTGATATGTTCTGTGATAGTGTTCTGTTGTTAGTGTTCTGCTGATAGTGTTTCTCTGTGTAGTGTTTGCTTAGTGTTCTGTTCTGTTAGTGTTCTGTTTGTTGTTAGTGTTCTGTGGATAGTGTTCTGTTGTTAGTGTTCTGCTGATAGTGTTCTGTTGTTAGTGTTGCTGTTCTGATTTTTCTGTTGTTAGTGTTCTGTTGTTAGTGTTCTGTTGTTAGTGTTCTGTTGTAGTGTTCTGCTGTTAGTGTTCTGCTGTGTGTTCTGTAGTGTTCTCTGATAGTGTTCTGCTGAATAGTGTTCTGCTGATAGTGTTCTCTGTTATGTTCTGTGTTAGTGTTTAGTGTTCTGGTTCTTCTGGTGATAGTGTTGCTGATAGTGTCTGTGATAGTGTTCGGGTTGTTGTGTTCTGCTGATAGTGTTTGTGTTAGTGTTCGCTGTGATAGTGTTCTGTGTTCGTGTTCTGTTGATATTGGTATGTTTTGAGGTTCTGTTGTTAGTGTTCTGCTGATAGTGTTCTGTGTGTTAGTGTTCTGTGTTAGTGCTGTTAGTGTGTGTTAGTGTTGTTAGTGTTGCTGCTGATAGTGTTTTGTTGTTAGTGTTTTCTGCTGTTAGTGTTTCTGTGTTAGTGTTCTGCTGATAGTTCTGTTGTTATTGTGTTCTGCTGATAGTGTTCTGTGTAGTGTTTGTGTTAGTGTTCTGTGATCTGTGTTTCTGTTGTTAGTGTTCTGTTGATAGTGTTCTGCTGTTAGTGTTCTGCTGATAGTGTTCTTTGTTAGTGTTCTGCTGATAGTGTTCTGTGTCTGTGTATAGTGTTCTTGCTGATAGTGTTATGTTGTTAGTGTTAGTGTTCTGCTGATAGTGTTCTGTTGTTAGTGTTCTCTGTTAGTGTTTGTTGTGTTCTGATGTTAGGTTGCTGCTGATAGTGTTCTTTGTTATAGTGTTCTGCTGATAGTGTTCTGCTGATAGTGTTCTGTTGTTAGTGTGCTGAGGTTTGCTGAGTGTTCTGCTTTTGTTAGTGTTCGCTGTTAGTTGTTCTGTTGTAGTGTTCTGCTGATAGTGTTCTGTTGTTAGTGTTCTGCTGATAGTGTTCTGTTGTTCTGTTGTTAGTGTTCTGCTGATAGTGTTTCTGATGAGTGTTTCTGTTGTTATTGTGATTTTCTGTTCTGTGATAGTGTTCAAGTGATATGATAGTGTTCGTGTTTTAGTGTTCTGCTGATAGTGTTTCTGTGATAGTGTTCGTGGTTGTGATAGTGTTCTGCTGCTGATGTGTTCTGTTGTTAGTGTTCTGCTGATAGTGTTCTTGCTGATAGTGTTCTGTTGTTAGTGTTCTGCTGATAGTGTTCTGTTTGTTAGTGTTCTGCTGATAGTGTTTCTGTTGTTAGTGTTCTGCTGATAGTGTTCTGTTGTTAGTGTTCTGCTGATTGTTCTGTGTAGTGTTCTGTTTTGTTAGTGTTTTCTGCTGATAGTGTTCTGTTGTCTAGTGTAGTGTTCTGCTGATAGTGTTCTGTTTGTTAGTGTTCTTGCTGATAGTGTTCTGCTGTGATAGTGTTCTGTGCTGCTTAGTGTTCTTTGTTAGTGTTCTGCTGATATGTTCGTGTTCTGATGTTCTGATGTGTTCTGTGTTAGTGTTGTTAGTGTTCTGCTGATAGTGTTCTGTTGATAGTGTTCTGCTGATAGTGTTCTGCTGATAGTGTTCTGCTGTTAGTGTTCTGCTGTTAGTGTTCTATGTGTTCTGCTGATAGTGTTCTGTTGTTAGTGTTCTGATGCTGAGGTTTCTGTTTGTTTGTGCTTGCTTAGTGTTTTGCTGTGTTCTGTTTGTGTTAGTGTTCTGCTGTTAGTGTTCTGCTGTTAGTGTTCTGCTGTTAGTGTTTGCTATAGTGTTCTGCTTAGTTATGTTGTTGTGTTTGCTGTTAGTGTTCTGTTGTTAGTGTTCTGCTGTTAGTGTTCTGTTGTTCCACAGTTCTTTTTTCACTGAATTCTATAAACACTTTATTGTCGTGCACTGCAGCCATTTTCATTTCTACTGAATGTTTTTATTTATTGACACCACGTACCTACAGAAATCTCTTTAAACAGGAAGTCGAAAAAAACTGGCTTCTCATCTGTGGCGTCTCATACAACTCAGACACTCGTAAAGACTTCATGACAGTGAAATGTGTGTGTTGTGTGTGTGTGTGTGTGTGTGTGTGTGTGTGGACAGAACAATATATAAATATATCATAAAATCTTTAAATATTCAAATGAAGTAACGGAACTACTTAAATATCTCACCAATCCAGATGTTTTTGTTTACAGTCATAAGATAAAATATCACTATGATGTAAAATAATTACTAAAGACAGCACACACACACACACACACACACACACACACACACACACATACACACAGTGCTGTCACACAACAAGTACTTTACTGTCACACACACACACAGATAATCTAAAGCTGGATGGAAAAATCCAGATGTTTACCTTCTGTGATGATTTTGATGTTTTTCCGTCACTTTTCAGCTCGACCGAAACATATTTTGGGTCTGCGTGTAAATGTGTGATGTTCTTCCTGGGTGCAGTGTGTGTGTGTGTGTGTGTGTGTGTGACATCACTCTGATATCCTGTAGCATAACCACACGTACCAACACTTCTCTCGCTCTTCATTCGCTTTCGTTTTTTCTCTCTCTCTTTTAACAGTATGTGCTGTTTAAACTCGACAGTTGATGGAGGCTGAAGTGTGTGAAGTGTCACTTCCTCTTTCACTCAGAGTGACGGCTGAACCCGAGCGGCCTGAACCAAGGACATTTCACTTTCCTAACAAAACCTACAGATTAATAAATAAACAGCAGAAATAGACGACAAGCTGGCAGGAAAAGTGGTTTTAATTCCACACTGAGGAGATAAAAAAACGAGTGAAGATCAAAAAAACCTCTCATTTATTCCGCAGTCATAACCTGGTGATGCAGTGGTGATTATTCCATTCCATTTTATTCATATTAACATAGAATATTCATCCATATAAAGCAGAGGATTCTCAGTAACTCGGTGTGATGAGGAGACAGACAGATGTGACGATGAGACAGACAGATGTGACGATGAGACAGACAGATGTGACGATGAGACAGACAGATGTGACGATGAGACAGACAGATGTGACGATGAGACAGACAGATGACGATGGGGGATGGCCTTGTGACGATGAGAACAGATCGGTTTGTGATGATGAGACAGGACCGGTGTGAGACATGATCGGTTGTGAGACAGACAGATGTGACGATGAGACAGACAGATGTCACGATGAGACAGACAGATGTCACGATGAGACAGACAGATGTGACGATGAGACAGATCGGTGTGATGATGAGACAGACCGGTGTAATTGTAATGATGAGACAGACAGATGTGATCCAGGTGTGTGGTGTGTAAATGAAGCAGTGCCGAAAGATGAGCTGGAATTTGGATAAAAAAAAGTCAATATGAAAAATTCTGATAGCCACAGGAATGTCTGGAATTTCAGTCATTTATCATCTCAGATTGTGTCAGAGAGACAGAGAGAGACACAAAGAGAAACAGATATAGAGAGACAGAGAGAGAGACAGAAAGAGTAACAGATAGAGACAGACAGAGAGAGACAGAAAGAGACAGAAAAAGAAAGAGAGAGACAGAGAGAGACACAAAGAGAGAGAGACAGAGAGAAAGAAAGACAGAGACACAGAGAAAGACAGAGAGAGACACATAGAGAGAAAGACAGAGAGAGAGAAGGGTGAGAGAGAGAGAGAGAGAGGAGAGAGGAGAGAGGGAGAGAGAGAGAGAAAGAAAGAGAGCGAAAGACACAGACAGAAAAAAAAACACAGACAGAGAGAGAAAAACACAAACAAATAGAGAGAGAGAGAGAGAGAGAGAGAGAGAGAGAGAAAATCAGCAGAATAAAGAATTCTTCATGCCAGTATGTGGTTTTTATTTGTAAATATTGAAAAAATCCCGAAGACATTTTCTTGGAAATCCACAGCTGGAACTGACGTCCTTCACAAAACAGATACAGAAAATTTCTCCTTATGGTCGTTTTTCTCAGGGTTCTGAAGGACAACCGTGGCACTGAGGACCATGGATTCCCCCTGCAGAGAAGAAAACCGGTGTGAGTCAGGAGAACCTGAGGATCTTCATCATGTCTACTGAAGTTGTTTCGTTCATAGATCAGAATTACAGCAGAGCGTAAATGATTTCAGGAATCTGATTCCTCATTAAGACTGAATTAACTGAATCACTGGAGGAGTCATTTAATGGAATCACTGGAGAAGTCCTTCAACTGAATCACTGGAGGAGTCATTTAACTGAATCACTGGAGGAGTCATTTAACTGAATCACTGGAGGAGTCATTTAACTGAATCACTGGAGGAGTCATTTAACTGAATCACTGGAGGAGTCATTTAACTGAATCACTGGAGGAGTTATTTAAACTAAATAACGGGAGGAGTCATTTAACTGAATCACTGGAGGAGTCATTTAACTGAATCACTGGAGGAGTCATTTAACTGAATCACTGGAGGAGTCATTTAACTAAATCACTGGAGGAGTCATTTAACTGAATCACTGGAGGAGTCATTTAACTGAAACACTAGAGGAGTCATTTAACTGAATCACTGGAGGAGTCATTCAACTGAATCACTGGAGGAGTTATTTAACTAAATCACTGGAGGAGTCATTTAACTGAATCACTGGAGGAGTCATTTAACTGAATCACTGGAGGAGTCATTTAACTGAATCACTGGAGGAGTTATTTAACTAAATCACTGGAGGAGTCATTTAACTGAATCACTGGAGGAGTTCATTTAACTGAACACTGAGGAGCATAACTGAATCACTGGAGGAGTACTTCAACTGAATCACTGGAGGAGTCATTTAACTCAATCACTAGAAATTCAGTTTAATGTCTAAACTTACTGGGCTTTCCTGAGGAGCATCATGCTGAGGTTTCAGATCCCACCACAGAAGACCAGGCTGGATCGAGTCTCTGGGTGTCGGCCCTAAAAAGAAAATGGGGATAAGGATAATCTGAGTGGAATTGTAAAATGAGGTGAGATCCAAAATCTGCTAACATTATTTCACATTAAACGCACACATGAAATTAGTTCTTACTGATACACTTACATACATCAGCGTCACCTAACCCAGATCAAGATGGAGCCCTCATTTGGTTCTTCATGAGGTTCCTTGGTCATGTTATCGCAGGTTTTTACTCACCACCATCACCACCGGTTTGCTCATTCAGTATATAATTATTTTCAGATTTCTTTAAAGGTTCATTGTTTAAATAAATGTATAAGTCTGAATTTCGGTTAAAGTGGGCGTGTCAGTCTCACCTGTTAGGTAGCTAACCACTGATCCGACTAGCACAGATGCCCCGGTGGACAAAGCTCCAAAGTAGAGGTAGGATATGGAGTAAAAATCCCCAAAACCTCCTTGTCTGCAGCCGAGAAGAGACAAAATGAGTCACTAACACACGTCAACACATCCAAGTAAACAAACACTCGCTGGTCCCAGAGCGGTTTACACACAAGATCCACAAGGAGTTGTTTACAAATGTAAAAGAATTATTACAAAATCCTGTTTAAAGCAATAAATGAATCGCAGAATGAATAGTTTCCACACTGAATCATTTTATCTGAATTGAATCATACTAGGAGTCATTTTTAAAAAATTATTAAATCACCTGGTGTGACATTTAGACATTCAGAGTCAGGAGTCATTTATAAATGTATATGACTCCCTGAATGAGTCAATTAAAATTTAAATGAATTTCTGTCCTCATCTTTTTTCACAGCTTAATTCTCCTGCATGTCTCCATGAACTTCCTGGACTACAGTCTTCATCTCTGTGTCCTCTACTCACTGGTTCTCTGCAGGTTCTGCAGGTAATAGCGGTGGTAATGGTGTTGTAATCACGGTGGAGTTGTATGTAGTGTTAGTTGAAGGGCAGTGGTCCACGCTGGTGTGTAACACTCCCATTTCTCTTGGGGTTGGAGGATAAACGGAGCTTCCAACAGCGAGCCACAGAGCGAGAGAGAAGCCCACCACCACGCCGGAAAACACACCCTGAGAACCCAGATGAAACCAATCGCAATGTTAGTTTCATATAGAATGTAGTAAAGAAACTGCTGGATTCCGTTAGAGGGTTTAATGCTATTAGAGAACCTGTTACAGACCCGATGAAGATGCCGAGAACTTTGAGCTAACTGCTAACTGCTAACACAGAAAGTGTTTTTTGCTCTTTTAAAATATTTAAATTAAAATTTTCTTTACTCAGAGTTAAACACTGTTTTAACCTTCCACATAGACCCTTAAAGAACATTTCCAGAGGAACACCTGAGGAATCTTTAAGGAAGCTTATTTACTTTAGACTTACAGTACTGTGCTAAAGTCTAGGCACCCTGCATTTCTGCATTTCTGCATCAATAAAATATTCTAACATTAGATAAAAATGGAGAAATCCAGCTGTTCTCAGAGAAAAACGACTCTTCAGCAGGTTCTTACTGGTTTATTTGCAGCTGGAATGAACATTCCCAGGATAAAGCTGCCCAGGAGCGGCCCATTGACCACGCCCATCACTGTAAAGGAGCCCTGTGATTGGATACAGAATACAGGAAGCAGAAGGAGTATATAAGAACATCACTGTCTAAAAGAGTGACTTTTTAAACTAACACAAAATTAACACACACACACCACACACTCTTACACCACACACTCTTACACCACACACTCTTACACCACACACTCTTACACCACAGACTCTTACACTACACACTCTTACACCACAGACTCTTACACTACAGAATCTTACACCACACACTCTTACACCACACACTCTTACACCACACACTCTTACACCACACACTCTTACACTACAGACTCTTACACTACACACTCTTACACTCTTACACTACAGACGCTTACAACAATCTTACAACACCATACACACTCTTACACCACACACTCTTACACCACACACTCTACACTACACACTCTTACACCACACACTCTTACACCACACACTCTTACACTACACACTCTTACACTACACACTCTTACACCACACACTCTTACACCACACACTCTTACACCACACACTCTTACACTACACACTCTTACACTACACACTCTTACACCACACACTCTTACACTACACACTCTTACACTACACACTCCTACACTACAGACTCTTACACTACACACTCTTACACTACCACTCTTACACTACACACTCTTACACACATCTTACACCACACACGTACTTACATCTTACACTAAACACTCTTACACTACAGACTCTTACACTACCGAACTCTAACACCATCTACAACACACACTTTACCTACACACACACTACACTCTTACACCACACACTCTTACACTACACACTCTACACTACATACTCTTACACCACACACTCTTACTACACCACACTACACTCTTACACTACACACACTCTTACACTACACACTCTTACACTACAGACTACACTTACACCACACACTCTTACACTCTACAACCAGTACAGACTCTTACACTACACAGGACTCTTACACTACAGAATCTATACACTTACACCTTACACCACACTCTTACACTACACACACTCTTACACACACACTACAGACTCTTACACCACACACTCTACACACACTCTTACACTACAGACTCTTACACACACACTCACCACACACACTCTTACACTACACACTCTTACACACACACTCTTACACCATACACTCTTACACCTACAGACTCTACATACACCACACACTCTTACACCACAGACTCTTACACTACACACTCTTATCAACACACCACACACTCTTACACACTCTTACACACCACAGACTCTACTACACACTCTACTACACACACTCTTACACTACCAGAATCTTACACCACACCTCTTACACTACAGACTCTTACACTACACACTCTCACACCACACCTCTTACACTACAGAATCTTACAAACTAAACACTCTTACACTACAGACTCTTACACTACAGACTCTACAACACCATACACTCTTACACCACACACTCTTACACTACACACTTTACACTACAGACTCTACACTACACACACTACCACTCCTACACTAACAGACTCTTACACTACACACTCTTACACTACAGAATCTTACACTAAACACTCTTACACTACAGACTCTTACACCACACACTCTTACACTACCACACTCTTACAGTACACACTCTTTACACACCCACACACTCTTACAACACCACACACTACACACTCCTACACTTACACACCTCTTACACTACACACTACACAACTCCTTACACTACAACAGTCTTACACTACAGACTCTTACACCACACACTCTTACACTACACACTCTTACACTACACACTCTTACACCACACACTCTTACACCACACACTACACACTTCTACACTACACACTCTTACACCACACACTCTTAGACCACACACTCTTAGACCATACACTACGACACACTTCTACACTACACACTCTTACACTACACACTCTTACACTACACACTAACACACACTCTTACACTACACACTTACCTGAAGAACTCCCCAGTTCAGGAGAGAGCAGAGAGCAGCTGTTGTGATGCAGCTGAATCCATACAGAAATGCTACCACACAACAAGCGTGCACACACACACACACACACGCGCGCACCCCACAACCCCCACCCACACACACACACACACACACACGCACACACACACACACACACACGCGCGCGCGCGCACACACACACACACACACACACACACACACTTTATATTTAAAAATCACATTAATTGAGAAGCTCTTTTTTGTATGTATGTGATTACTACAGTAAGTAGGCGGAGCTTCTCACCTACACAACAATAATCATATAGATTTTAAAAGCAGTGTTTTTTCTTACACAGTAATTTACACAGTTTGATCTGTTTCCTCTGTAAGGCGCCGTTCAGAACCGGTTTCAGCAGGTCCTCCATCGTCACCGCAGCCATGGCGTTAATGCTGGTGGAGACCGTACTGTGAACAGACCAGGACCTGAACTTACTGCTACCACTCCCTCTTTATGTTCTGATTGGATGAGAGCAGTACAGTGTGTTCTGATTGGATGAAAGCAGTACAGTGTGTTGTGATTGGCTGAGAGCACTACATTGTTTTCTGATTGGATGAAAGCAGTACAGTGTGTTGTGATTAGCTAAGAGCAGTATAGTGTGTTCTGATTGGCTAAGAGCAGTACAGTGTGTTCTGATTGGATGAGAGCAGTACAGTGTGTTCTGATTGGATGAGAGCAGTACAGTGTGTTCTGATTAGCTGATAGATAGAATGATAAATCTAGTTTGATATTAGTAAAAACCCTTAGGGTTCCACCGTAAGCACAGGCTAAAAACAGTCCAGGGACACCGGGAAGTTCCCGAAAAATATCCAGTACCAAATATGGCATGTACTGCAAACACAGTCCGGGTATTAACAGGAGAAATCCAGTGAGATAATGGAGTGTGTGGATTCATAATAGATTGATAATAGATGATTAATAATAGAGTAATAACAGAGTAATAATAGTAATAATAATAATAGAGTAATAAAAGATTTATAATAGAATAATATTGAGTAATAATAATTCATAATAGATTTATAATAGAGTAATAATAGATTAATAACAGAGTAATAATAGAATAATAATAGATTAATACAGAGTAATATAGAATAATAAAGATTAATAATAGAGTAATAAAAGATTTAAATAGAGTAATAGAGTAATAATTAGAGTATAATTGAGTATAATAGTAATAGATTATTAATAGATAAATAAGAGTAATAGATTCATAATAGAGTAATAATAGTTTATAATAGTAATAAATAAGTAATATATTAATATATAGTAATAATAGCGTAATATCTAGATTAATAATAGATTCATAATAGAGTAATAATAGAGTAAATAGAGCAATAATAGATTCAGTGAATAATAGACACTAGTTTTGTGTGTGTGTGTGTTTGTGTGTGTTTGTGTGTGTGTGTGTTGTTGTGTGTGTGTGACTGACCTGATCTGAAGCAGAGATTCTCCCAGATTTGAGAGGATCACAGCGTGAATAAAGAGCAAACATCACAATGCCACATGTAGCTGCGCTGCTAACAATCAGACACAAACCTACCTGATTGATTAACAAAGCCCTGAAACACACACACACACACACCACACACACACACACACATGTCCAGTATAAGTGTTCAGCAGAGACAGCTGAAGCTTGTAGTTTTTTTCAGCAGGATGAAAGTGTCTCACCACTTGGCCTGTCTCTCTGTCCTGCAGGAGATGTAACGCTGAACCTGAGCCTGATTGGCTGCAAAAGCATACAAAAAATGGACAACCACACCATCGAACCTCCAACCGTAAAACTCCAGAAGGAGTAACGTCTCTGAGGAACCAACCCGAAACTGGCCAAGAACCAGGATCATAAAACACACTTAACCACTAGAACACAACACATACACACAGATCTACCAACACTTACCCCCAACTTACCCCTAACCCTGACCCCCAAAAATAACACCAACACTTACCCCCAACTTACCCCTAACCCTGACCCCCAAAATCACACCAACACTTACCCCCAACACTACCCTACCCCCCAACTTACCCCTAACCCTGACCCCCAAAAATAACAAACCCTTACCCCAACAACTTACCCCCAACTTACCCCTAACCCTGACCCCCAAAATAACACCAACACTTACCCCCAACTTACCCCTAACCCTGACCCCCAAAAATAACACCAACACTTACCCCCAACTTACCCTAACCCCTGACCCCCAAAAATAACACAACAACCCCACTTACCCCTAACCCTGACCCCCAAAATAACACAACAACACTTACCCCCAACTTACCCCAACACCCTGGGACCCCAAAAAAACCACCTTAACCCCAACTTTACCCCTAACCCTGACCCCCCAAAACCCTAACACCAACACTTACCCCAACCTTACTTAAACCCCTAACCCTGACCCCCCAAAATACGCAACACTTACCCCACTTACCCCTACCACCCTACCCCCTGACCCCAAATACCAAAACACCAACACTACCCTACCCAAACCCCTAACCTTACCCCCACCCCCTACCCTGACCCCCAAAAATAACACCACACTTACCCCCAACTTACCCCTACCCTGACCCTGACCCCCAAAATAACACCAACACTTACCCCTAACCCTGACCCCCAAAAATAACACCAACACTTACCCCCAACTTACCCCTAACCCTGACCCCCCAAAGATAACGCCAACCCTTACCCCTAACCCTGACCCCCCCAAACACTTACCCCTAAACCCGCCAACACTTACCCCTAACCCTGACCCCCAAAAATAACCAACACTTACCCCCAACTTACCCCTAACCCTGACCCCAAAAAATAACACCAACACTTACCCCCCACTTACCCCTAACCTGACCCCCCAAAAACACCAACACTTACCCCTAAACCCCAAAAATAACACCAACACTTACCCCCAACTTACCCCTAACCCTGACCCCCAAAAATAATAACACCCCCACACCAACACTTACCCCCTAACCCTGACCCCCAAAAATAACACCCCAACACTTTACCCCCAACTTACCCCTACCCTGACCCCCAAAAATAACACCAACACTTACCCCCCTAACCCTGACCCCCAAAAATAACGCCAACCCCACTTACCCCTAACCCTGACCCCCCAAAAATACAACCCCCAAACCAACACTTTACCCCCCAAACTTACCCCTAACCCTGACCCCCAAAAATAACAAACACCAACACTTACCCCTAACCCCCAAAAATAACACCAACACTTACCCCCAACTTACCCTAACCCTGACCCCCAAAAATAACGCCATAAAACGCCAACACTTACCCTAACCCTGACCCCCAAAAATAACACCCAACGAAACCCTTACACTTACCCCCAACTTACCCCTAACCCTGACCCCCCAAAAATAACCGCCAACACTTACCCCTACACCCAACCCTGACCCCCAAAAATAACACCAACACTTACCCCCAACTTACCCCTAACCCTGATCCCCAAAAATAACAAACCACCAACACTTACCCCTAACTTACCCCTAACCCCTGACCCCCAAAAATACACCACACTTACCCCCAACATACCCCTAACCCTGAACCCACAAAAATAACGCAAACACTTACCCCTAACCCTGACCCCCAAAAATAACACCAACACTTAACCCCTAACCCTGACCCCCCCAAAAATAACTACCCCACAAATAACCGCCAACTTACCCCCAACCTGACCCCAAAAAAATAGCCAACCTACCAACCCTGACCCCCAAAAAACCCAACACTTAAAACGCAACACTTTACCCCTAACCCTAACCCCCCAAAATAAGCCAAACACTTACCCCTAACCCTGACCCCCAAAAATAACGCCAACACTTACCCCCAACTTACCCCTAACCCTGACCCCCCAAAATAACACCACACCTTACCCTAACCCTGACCCCCAAAAATACACCAACACTTACCCCCAACTTACCCCTACCCCTGACCCCCAAAAATAACACCAACACTTACCCCTAACCCTGACCCCCAAAAATAACACCAACACTTACCCCTAACCCTGACCCCCATAATAACGCCAACACTTACCCCCAACTTACCCCTAACCCTGACCCCCCCAAAAATAATGCCAACACTTACCCCTAACCCTGAACCCAAAAAAAAAAAAAACGCCACACTTACCCCCAACTTACCCCTAACCCTGACCCCCCAAAAATAACGCCAACACTTACCCCTAACCCTGACCCGACCCCCAAAAATAACACCAACACTTACTTACCCCAACTTACCCTAACCCTGACCCCCAAAATAACGCCAACACTTACCCCCAACCCTTGCCCCCCTTAAAATACACCAACACTTACCCCCAACTTACCCTAACCCTGACCCCCCAAAAATAAACACCAACACTTACCCCTAACCCTGATCCCCCAAAAATAACACCAACACTTACCACCCTAACCCTGACCCCCAAAAATAACGCCAACACTTACCCCCAACTTACCCCTAACCCTAACCCCCAAAATAACACCAACACTTACCCCTAACCCTGACCCCCAAAAATAACACCAACACGTACCCCCAACTTACCCCTAACCCTAAACCCCAAAAATAACACCAACACTTACCCTCAACTTACCCCTAACCCTAACCCCCAAAAATAACACCAACCCTAACCCCTAACTTACCCCTAACCCTGACCCCCAAAAATAACACCAACAATTACCCCTAACCCTGACCCCCAAAAATAACACCAACACTTACCCCCAACCTACCCCTAACCTATACTTCAAAAATAACACCAACACTTACCCCAACTTACCCCTAACCCTGAACCCCAAAAATAACACCAACACTTACCCCTAACTTACCCCCAACCCATACCTTCAAAAATAACACTAACCCCCAATTATAACCCTAACCCAACACTAATAACCCCCAATTATAACCCTAACCCAACACTAATATTTACTTTATCTAATGTCTTTAACTCCTTACCTTTACCACTAACCCCTAACTCTAACCTCTGACCCCAACAATTACCCCACGATCGTTACTGCAGCCTAGCTGATTGTGTTCAGTTGTATTTCGACTAAATTTTTTTCGTACTCGTTAAAATTGATGCGCGAGCCGTTGTTGGCGATTTGGAGGACGTTTGCTGGTCCTCCTGCCAGGACAGTGCCGTGAACAAAGACCACAATAAAACCGGAAAGCATAACGATGACCTGGAACACATCTGTCCAGACCACCGCCCTCATTCCACCCTGCAGTGAGACACACACACCAACACACACTTTAATGAGACAGCATCAACAAATCAACCTAATCAAATATTAACCCATCCTATGCTTATATCACATACTGACACACTTGTGTGTTTAAAACATGAACAGCTCACCAGGCTGGTATAGAACGTACAGATCAGTCCAGTGGAGATCAGACACGCCCACGTGTTCAAGCCTGTAGCTAAACACACACATACACACACATACACACACACACACACACACAAAAAACTTTGTGTGCTTGTATTATCAGTATTATCAGACAAGTTATAAACACTGTGTGTGTGTGTGTGTGTGTGTGTGTGTGTGTGTGTGTGTACCCTGATTTAGGATGAGTGCAGGAGCGAGAATAACAATCCCAGTGTAGAGAAGCTACAGAGAAAAAGAATAATAATCAGCTTGTTGACATTACTCTGTGTGTGTGTGTTTGTGTGTGTGTGAGTGCATATGTTTCACTGTGTGTGTTTGATCTTACTGTGGCTATGAGGAACTGTAGACTTCCAAGCAGCTGCATTCCTCTGCCAAATCTCATCCTTAGATACTGAGATACAACACACACACACACAGACACACACACACACACATACACACATACACACACACTAGGCTTTTGTTCTTGTATTCTATTCACTTTGGTGATGATGTGTGTGTATGTTTGTGTGTGTGTATGTGTGTGTGTGTGTATAAGGAAATGTCCTAGATTTGTTTTTCACTTGTCTTTCAACAGTTAAGGATTTGACCCCTTTGCACACTGATCATCAGCTGGTATCATTCAACTTTCACCAGTTTCTCTAAAACCAGCTGTCAGATCTTCTCCTTAACCCATCAGAACCTCCACACTAATTCTTCTTCCCCTGTAGCTTCTCGCACCCTTTCATCCTTTTTAAAAAGTCCTTGGCAGTGGTTTGATTTCTACTTGGATGGATGTTCATATCAAGTAACATGGGTAGGAACAACATCTGCTCCATGCAGACTCTCCACAGGTGTCCCACAAGGCTCAGTATTTGGTCCTCTCCTTTTCTCTCTCTATACTTGCTCATTTTGTAAAGTTATTTTCTCATATATGTTCTCCTACCATTGTTATGCTAATGACACCCAACTTGTCTTTTCCTTTCCTCCCTCAGACACCACAGCATGACTGGCAGACGTATCATCATCAGCTGAAATACAGTGCCCTGCAAAACAGAACTGCTCCTCATCCCAGCTGACTCGTCCCCAGGCACTTTTGTACGTTGCTTTGGATAAGAGCGTCTGCTAAATAAAACGTAAATGTGGATGTGTGTGTGTGTGTGTGTGTGTGTACCTGGTTAGAGGAGGTGATGTTCAGTCTGTAGTAAATAGGGAGGAACAGGCTGGCTGTCACTAAAGAGCTGATGCTTTGTCCTAAACACATGTAGAGGAACTTGAAGCCATACAGATGCGTCTCGGATGGAACCCCCAGCACCTGCACCCCCGACATAAAGCTGGCACACAGAGACACGCCCACTGGCACCGCCCCCAGCCTCCGCCCACCCGTGAAGAAATTCTCCATGGAGTCTGGATCTGAGAATCTTGAACCACGGAATCGAAAAGACTGCAACAAGCCGATACACAAGGAGACGACCAACATGACGCCGAACACAGAGTAATCTCCCAGCGTGAACCCTAAACGCTCTGCAGAGGAAGAGAGAGAACAGCAGGAGGAGGAGGAGGAAGAAGGTAAAAAAGAGAAGATGATGAGTCCGCTCAAATTGTTTAGTTTTTATCAGGACGCTCTCGGGTTCTTCGGACTGCTAAAGCTGAAAAGTTGACAAAAGCATGTTGATCATCTCACTGTGGAAAACTCTCCATCAAGAGACTTTCTAAACCACCGGAAAGGATGTCCCATTGGATGGACGTCTCTCCAAAACTGACATAACAGACAGGAGGACTCGGATCAAAAGGCTGAGGGTTTAAATCCCTATCGGTTCCTTTATGATTAGGAGAATCTGAAGAACCCGAGTGACTTAGCAGTGAGGAGAAGTTAATGGAGCTATTGATGGACCACAAACATTCCATAAAACAAGAGGAGAAATCCGTAAATCCTCAGCACCTTCTACACAATTCTCTTTTTATCATTCCACAGCTGTGATTCAGTATGCTGGGGGACAGACAGACAGATAGACAGACAGACAGACAGACAGATAATATAGATAGATATACAGACAGATATACAGACAGACAGACAGACAGATAATATAGATAGATATACAGACAGATATACAGACAGACAGATAATATAGATAGATATACAGACAGATAGATAGACAGACAGACAGACAGACAGACAATATAGATAGATATACAGACAGAACAGACAGACAGACAGATATAACAGAACAGACAGATAATATAGATAGATATACAGACAGATATACAGACAGACAGACAGACAATATAGATAGATATACAGACAGATATACAGACAGATAATATAGATAGATATACAGACAGACAGACAGATAATATAGATAGATATATACAGACAGATATACAGACAGACAGATAATATAGATATACAGATACAGATATACCAGACAGATAGACAGACAGACAGACATTAGACAGATCAGACTATATAGACAGACTATAACAGATTACAGACAGACAGACAGGACAGACAGATAATATAGATAGATATACAGACAGACAGATATACAGACAGACAGATATACAGATCGATACAGACAGAAATATACAGACAGATCCGATATAGATAGAGATACAGACAGACAGACGACATAGATGGAGTACAGATACGACAGACACAGATAAAGAGACAGACAGATATATACAGACAACAGACAGATAATATAGATAGATATACAGACAGACAGACAGACAGATAGACAGACAGACAGATAATATAGATAGATATACAGACAGACAGACAGACAGATACTAGATCGATATACAGACGACGACAGATACAGACATACAAATAATAGAGACAGATATATAAACAGACATAGACGACATAGATAGAAAAATATTAACAGATTTTAAAGTAATTGTATTTGCATTTGATTAATTAGAAATATTTAAACATCGAACCTGCTTCAGCCTCCGACATCCTGATTCTCCTCACACACTGCAGCTGTAATAACACACACACACACACACACACACACACACACACACACACACACACACACACACACACTGAACATCAGGTCATGTCACTTCACCCTGACATCTGGAGCAGAGTCCTGCATCTGTTCTCACATCGTAATTTAGAAATGGAATTAATTAATTAGCCATAAAACTCGTGTGATTTATTCGATTTACCAATAAAGTTTTTTAAATTGAATTTTTTTTTATACATTTTTCTGATATTAAAAGCAGTTAAAGCAGAAACACACACTTTCTCCTGGCTGATTAACTCCACTGATTAAACCTGAATGAAAGGTTCAGTGTTCGATTCTTCCATCATCATTAAACTCCAGTTCAAACCAGGACTTCAAAACACATCAATTCTGAGCAAAACATCTGCAGGCTGTTCATCAACATCTGCATACGAATGAACCTAAAATCTAAAGTTTCATATGAAATCGGACTGAGACGCTGCAGGATTCCAGATGTTTCTGTCAAATCTAAACAAGACGTGTTTTTTTGTTCTGGAAAAGTTTTCAGATGTTTTATTATTTGTTTTCCAGATGTTTATTTAATACTGTAAAAACACAATGCTATCTAATAATCATCATCATACTATATAAATAATAATAATAATAATAATAACAATAATCCACATCATCATAATAAATGTTTTTAATGATTAATAAAGTTTGTCTTCATTGGTTAATCTTACCTTCTGAACTGTTTCTGTTCCTCCAACACTCAGACTGAGAACTGAACCTTTACTCATCACACACCGCTTTTGTACAAGAGAATATATATGTGGGTGTGTGTGTGTGTTGTGTGTGTGTGTGTGTGTGTGAGAGAGAGAGAGAGAGAGAGAGAGAGAGAGAGAGAGAGATCTACCTGAGTGGCCATTGAGCACTGGATCACTGGATCAGTGGTTGGGGTGGAGTCGGTGGGCGGGGCTTAGTGGATTCAGTGATCTGCTTGTGCTGTGATTGGCTGTGGTTGAAGCGCGTGCTTACAGCAAAAAACTTTCAGATCTGAGGCCCACTCGTATGTTAAAAGTTTTGGCACCCCTACTTTAAATGGAGCCCTAAAGTTAAAAAATCTCAAACAGTTTTTATTCATTCACTTTATCACACTGGAGTAAAAAAACCTCTGTATCAACAATAAACAGCTACTTTATTTGATAAATTTTTAATTAAAAATATGGGGATTTTACAGGATGATTAATGTGTTTATAAAACCGAATCATTTGTTTTATATTTGTTAGAATCGGTTTAACAACTAAAAACTCCGAGCGCGTTTCCGGAAATGGATCATACCACTGACTGTATGAATGGGGGTGTGCGGATTTCATTCAATAGTTATTATCAGTGACGGAAAGTGTAGTAACGGATCATACCATTCTAACCGGAACAGAGGGGGAGGGGTACAAAACAAAAACAATCAAATCTATTACTGAAAGGTTTCTTATTAAATTAAACACTTTAAATAATAACACACACCGTTTAAACGTACAATTAAAACACAAACAAAATGATTTTATTAATCTAAAAATATATAGATCTTTTAATTTCTTATTCTTTTATATTATTATACAATAGGCGTTAAATTACTTGTTCGGTCTTCTGTGTAATTCATATTTTATACATTACTAACACTTACATGACTTACATGCATCTCTTTTCTATACCACTGATCTACTGGGGGGTTAAGGGCCTTACTCAGGGGCCCCACGGTGGTGCTGGGACACGAACCCCTGTCCTGTTGTTTGTACTGTGTATGTGGGTGTAATTGTAATAGTGTTTATTTGCAATCGTCTGTCCTGCACTGATTGCACACATGCACTTTATGCTGCGGAGATAATTTCTTTTTAGTCTTCAGCTCTGTGCTGTTCTGTTCAGTGGCTCTTTGTTGTTATTGTTTTGTGTAATTGTGTGTTGTTTTGTGTAATTGTGTTGTTTTGTGTAGCACCGGGGCGTCCTGGGGAAATGTTATTTCCTTTCACTGTGCACTGCGTCTGTTAAATATGGTTGAAATGACAATAAAGCTTAAACCATTTGCCCATTTTATAAAATCTGTTTAGAAAAGTAAATAAATTGATGTGTTTAATAATAATAATCTTCTGTTAATAAACTGGTTTATTTTTCATTTCAGCATTTTAAATTGTTTATGTTTTCATTTTTAACATTGATTAAATGTTGTATTATCTCTGCTGTAGTTTTAGGATTCGGCCACTAGAGGGAGGAAGTGACAGTTAAAGCACTGAAACTCTCCTGTACTTTAATAGTGAAGAAGAAGAAGAGAGCGACAGTCAGAGCTCGAGCTGACGAAAGCTGCGATAGGTTCGGTAAAATAATATATTTATATTTGTTATTCTTTCTGTGGTGTTTAATATTGTATATTATTATTAGGTGAAATTATTTAATGCAGTGAGTTACAATTACTCAGTTCTGTTAATCACAGGGAAGTCATTTGGCCGGTTAGCCGGTTAGCATAGCGACAGTAATGACAGGCTGGTCTGTTATTTCTTTGACTCTGTTTATCGTCACAGAAAACTAAAGTTATTTTTAAAGTTAGTTTTTCTCTAAATTTATTTACCTCAGATTTTAAATCAATTAATGTCATTTAGCAAAAACAGATTTAAATACAACTAAATTTAACTATTATCCCGAAACCGTAAATACAAAACCGAGTTTAATGTCGGAAAATTCAGTAAAAAAAAAGTCATAACAAATAAATAAATAAACAGTAAATAAACAGTAAATAAACAGTAAATAAATAACAATAACTAAATTCGCTCCCACTGCGTTTCTCTGTTTATTTCCTTATCCGGCCCGCAGGAGAAAGCAGTGGGTGATGTCATGGTATCAGTGATGACGTCACGGATTAAACTTTTTTTAATTTAATAAGAAACTCACAAAAACAAATGAAAAAGCAAAATAGCCTACGGTGCAAACAAACTCACACACACACTCACTCACTCACTTACTCACACAAACACCCTCACTCACTCTCACACACTTATACACACACACACTCACCCTGCTGAGGTGGAGTGATGTCGCTGTATTTGCATATTGACTCTGTAGATGATTTATTAGTGCTGTAGATTGTGTGTGTGTGTGTGTGTGTGTGTGTGTGTGTGTGTGTGTGTGTAGGCGCAGCGATGCCTAAGAAGTTCCAGGGTGAGAACTCGAAGTCGGCGGCTGCGCGAGCTCGAAAGGCCGAAGCGAAAGCTGCAGCAGACGCAAAGAAACAGCAGGAACTGGAGGACGCGCAGTGGCAGGAGAACGACAAACACGTACTGAAGAAAGAACAGAGGAAGGTAAGGGTCACACTCATCTTTCTCATCTCTATCTCATCTCTATCTCATCTTTATCTACTTTTCTATTCTCTCTATCTCTCCTCATCTCTATCTCTCTCTATCTTATCCCTACTCCTCTCTATCTCATCTTTACTACTTTCTATCTCTATCTATCTCCTCTCTATCTCCTCTCTATCTCCTCTCTCATCTTATCTCTATCTCCTCTCTATCTCATCTCTATCTATCTCATCTTTATCTACTTTCTATCTCATATCTCTCTCCTCTCTATCTCCCCTCTATCTTATCTCTCTCCTCTCTATCTCTCTCATCTCTATCTCATCTTTATCTGCTTTCTATCTCATATCTCTCTCTCATCTCTATCTCCTCTCTATCTCTCTCTCTATCTCATCTCTATCTCCTCTCTCATTTTTATCTTCTGTCTATCTCCTCTCTTGCTCTCTCTTTCTCTCTCTCTAAAAACACACTAAATAGATTTTCAGATCTCCCACAGGACGGAAAATGAAGTGCAGTGATTGGGACGGGACGGGACGGGACGGGACAGGAATCCCAATAACACTGTGATAAATCTTTACAGGGAAAAATCTTCTTTTTAACTGTAAAGAGTCTGCAAATCATTCACTCACCACCAGGAGACGCTAAACTGTCAGCTACCAACTAGCGCACTGTCTGCTCTCTGTGTCTCTCTCTCTTTCTCTTTGTCTCTACCTCTGTCTTTCTCTTTTATCTCTGTGGTCTGCTGTGATTGGTCTATATTTGGAATTTTAAGCCCTTGTTGGTCGCTGTGATGGACCTTTACCCTGATTGGCTGTGTGTCTTTCAGTATTGACCTTTCACCTTCATCATTCCGTGAGGTTTTTTTCATCAGTGAGTAAATTCCCAAGCTCAGACTGTGTTATAAGTGCTTATAACTCCTGCAGGCTTGTTAGAGTCACACCGGCTCTTTAAAGGTTATTAAAGGTCATATTTAGGGTCTTAATGGGTTAATGGTTTCCATTAGATGTTAGTAGAGCACTTTCTGGGTCAGCAGTTGTGATGTCTTGTCTACATGGTTAATTAGATGTCAGTGGAGGACGCTGGAGGTCAGTTAGGACGCTGAGGTCAGTGGAGGACGCTGGAGGTCATTTAATGTTGTTGGAGGACTCTGGAGGGCGTTGGACATCGTTGAAGGTCATTAGAAGACGTGGGAGACCATTGGAGGACGTGCTGGAGATGAACGGAGAGCGCTGGAGGTAATCGGAGAGTGTTGGACGTCGTCGGAGGGCGTTTGGGTTATTTTATAATAAATTAGTCTCTGGCCCTGAATCCCTCCGGTGCTCTGAACCCTTCAGTGTCTGCAAGTCGCTGTCTGAGCTCAGAACCACGTGGCGTTCTCTTCATCATGCAGGGAAGGGCTGCCTCAGATGGAGATGTAGGGCTCTGGGACAATAATTCAGGACACGCACATCCCAGGGAACAAAGCACACCTCTGTTTAACTGTGTTACTGAGGCAACAGACGCGCCGGAACTCGGGAAAGAACCACGTTGAAGAAAAAAACCCTGTTAGTAGAACTTGGAGGAGAATACTGCATCCGTGAGCAGTTACATCGACAAGTGCATTGATGACGGGACCGTCCACAAAACCATCTAAGCGCTCATACGCCAAGAAAATCTACTGCAACTTCACCTGCTTCTGACAGGGTCACCTCCCTCCCAGATGTGAGGAGAACCAGTGTCTGCTGGACCAGACAACATCACCAGCAAGTTGCACAGAGCAGCCAGTAGATTTCTTCACTGACCTCACAGACGTTTCTCTGAGCAGCACTGTTGTTACTACATGCCTCAAAACTACTATCATCGTTCCCATGCTGGAGAAGTCCACAGTCGCTCTGTCCCAATGACTACAGTACCCTCGCTCTTAAATTTTGCAGGAGCATCCCATTGCCACAACCCTCCACCTGGACCTCACCTATCGGGACAATGAGAACACCTACATATGAATTCTGTTCATAGACTTTAGTTCCTGCAGGTCATTAGAGGTCAGACGTCACTTCCTGTCTGTAGATGCTAGCAAGCGTCATGTCTTTTTGCTCTGTAGCTTATTCTGTGTGTGTGTGTGTGTGTGTGTGTGTGTAGGATGAGAAAGAGAAGAAGCGAATGGAAGCTCTGGAGAGGAAGAGAGAGAATCAGCGTCTCCTGGATGAAGAGGATTCGAGACTGAAAGGAAAACAGAGCCGAGAAACACAGAGCAAACTGACACGAGCTCAAATCGAGCAGATCCTCGACCGAGAACAAGCACTTAAAGAGACAGAGCAAAAAGGTCTCTCACACACACACACACACACGCACAAAAAATGGTTGGATTTTTACACAACCTGGCAACTCTGAGCACAGACTCAGTATCAGTCATTGTAATGAAACTGCTGTTTAACTCTTTATGGTGAATCTCGTCTGTTACATTAGAGAAGAGTCATTTGGAGACGCCGCTGGAGGAGAACATTAACCACATCATTCCTGAAGAAGACTCGGCTCGGACCATTGAGGACGCTATCACCATGCTCAGGTCTGATAATCATGATCATCAACACTCTTCTTCTTTCTTGACTGAATAATAAATTGAATTGATAAGTGATGAAATTGGGTTTAGCAACGCGTGCGTGGTGTGTGTGTGTTGGTGTTTGTATGTGTGTAGCACTAAAGAAGGATGTGGAACCGTCACCCTGAGCGGAGGATGAAGGCGGCCTATGCTGCGTTTGAGGAGGTCAACATGCCCCGTCTGAAGATGGAGAATCCCAACATGCGCCTGTCTCAGCTGAAACAGCAGCTGAAGAAAGAGTGGACGAAATCGCCAGAGAACCCGTTAAACCAGCGCTTCAGCAGCTACAACAAATAACCACGCCCACACCGCCAGACCGCCCAGACTCACACACCTAAGACAGGATGCCCCGCCCCCCCCGCCCCCCAGACGCCCCGCCCCCAGACGCCCCGCCCCCAGACGCCCCGCCCAGGCACCTATTGGCCCTGCACAGACGTCTGGCCGAGTTCACACTGAGATCCAGTTTGTGCCAGTCTCAGATTACACACACAAATCAGAGCTTTTAGTTATTCAAGTTTTTTTCTGTTAAAAATAAAGACATTCGATACAATTTGAGTTTCAGATGTTGATGATTCAGCAATAAACACCATGATAATCTACTGAAACCGCGTACTAGCTTACTGAACACTACACCGCGTTAGCTTACTGAACACCGCGTTAGCTTACGAACTGACACCCTATAACTTACTGAACACCGCGTTAGCTTACTGACAAACCCCGTTAGCTTCCACCCTGATAACTTACTGAACACCGCGTTAGCTTACTGAACACCCTGATCACTTACTGATACACGACCGCTTAGCTTACTGAACACCCTGATAACGTTCTTACTGAAAACACCTTACTGAACACCGCGTTAGCTTACTGAACACCCTGACTTACTGAACACGACACTTACTTGACTCTGAACCGCGTTAGCTTTACTGAACACCCTGCTTACTGAACACCCTGATAACTTACTGAACCCGCGTTAGCTTACTGAACACCCTGATAACTACTAACACCGCGTTAGCTTACTGAAACACCTGATAACTTACTGAACACCGCGTAGCTTACTGCACACCCTGAAAGCTTACTGAACACACCCGTTAAGCTTACTGACACCCGCTGTTAATTTACTGAAACACCTGATAACGTTACTGAACTACTGAACAGCTTTACTGATACTGCTTACTGAAACACCCTGACTAAACGCCGCGTTAGCTTACTAAACCCATGCTTTACTGAACAATCTACTGAACACCGCGTTAGCTACTACTGTTAACACCATGACTAACCCGCGTTAGCTTCTGAACACCCTGAACGAACCCCGCGTTAGCTTACTGAACCCGCTTACTGCACACCCTGCCTACTTACTGAACCCGCGTTAGCTTACTGAACACCCTATAACTTGAACGCCGCGTTTTAGCTTACTGAACACCCTGATAACTTACCGAACGCCGCGTTAGCTTACTGAACACCCTGATAACTTACCGAACGCCGCGTTAGCTTACTGAACACCTGATAACTTACCGAACGCCGCGTTAGCTTACTGAACACCCTGATAACTTTACCGAACGCCGCGTTAGCTTACTGAACACCCTGATAACTTACCGAACGCCGCGTTAGCTTACTGAACACCCTGATACTTACGTTATTTTAAACCGACTTACGAACCCGCGTTACCGAACCCGCGTTAGCTTACTGACACCCTGATAACTTACCGACCGCCGCGTTAGCTTACTGACTAAACACCATGATAACTTCCTACCGAACGCCCGCGTTAGCTTACTGAACACGACACTTACGAACCCTGTATAAACCCGTTACCCGAAACGAACGCCCGCGTTAGCTGATTACTGAACACACTGATAACTTAACTTACGAACGCTGCCCGCGTTAGCTTACTGAACACATGATAACTACGAACGCCGCGTTAGCTACTGACCCCCTGACTTACGCTGTTTACGAACCGCACCGAACGACTGCGTTAGCTTACTGAACACCCTGATAACTTACCGAAACCCGCCGCGCGTTAGCTTACTGAACACCCTGTATAATCCGAACGCCGCGTTACTACTACCGAACACCGCGTTAGCTTACTGAACACCCTGATAAAACTTACCGAACGCCGCGTTAGCTTAACTGAACCACCCTGATAACTACCGAAGACGCCGTTAGCTTACTACCACCCTGATAGCTTACGAACCCGATACTTACCGCGAACCACCCTGATAACTTACCGAACCGCGTTAGCTACTGAACACCTGATACTTACCGAACGCCGCGTTACTTAACTGAACACCCTATACTTACTCGAACGCCGCGCTTTAGCTTACTGAACACCCTGATAACTTACCGAACACCGCGTTAGCTTACTGAACACCGCGTTAGCTTACTGAACACCGCGTTAGCTTACTGAACACCGCGTTAGCTTACTGAACACCGCGTTAGCTTACTGA
>VCAZ01000343.1:0-35000 GCA_005784505.1 Bagarius yarrelli | reverse complement strand
TCTGATTTATAGGAATAACTGATCATATGAATTTATGATTACTGATCTGATTTACAGGATGATATGATCTGATTACTGATCTGATTTATAGGATTTCTGATCTGATTAACTGATCTGATTACTGATCTGATTTACAGGATTACTGATCCAATATCAGGAATACTGATCTGATTTACGGAATACTGATCTGATTACTGATCTGTTGATTTACAGGATTCTGATCTGATTACTGGATCTGATTATGATCTGATTTTACAGGAATACTGATCTGATTTACAGGATTACTGATCTTATTTCAGGATTACTGATCCAATACACAGGAATACTGATCTGATTTATTAGGATTAAAGGATTACTTTGATCTCAGGATTACTGATCTGATTTTACAGGATTACTGATCTGATTACTGATTGATTATAGGAATACTGATTGATTAGTGATGTGATTTACAGGATTACTGATCTGATTTACAGGATTACTGATCCAATATACAGGAATACTGATCAATTATGATCTGATTTACAGGAATACTGATCTGATTACTGATCTGATTTATAGGATTTCTGATCTGATTACTGATCTAATTTTACAGGATTACTGATCCAATATACAGGAATACTGATCTGATTTTACAGGATTTACTGATCTGATTTACAGGATTTGCTGATCCAATATACAGGAATACATTCTGATTATAGGAATACTGATCTGATTTACTGATACTGATCTGATTTATAGGAATACTGATCTGATTACTGATCTGATTTATAGGGATGATTCTGATCTGATTTATAGGATTTCTGGATTTCTGATTATCTGATCTGATTTACAGGATTACTGATCTGATTTACAGGATTACTGATCCAATATACAGGAATACTGATCTGATTTACAGGAATACTGATCTGATTACTGATCTGATTTATAGGATTTCTGATCTGATTTATCTGATCTGATTACTGATCTGATTTACAGGAATACTGATCTGATTTACAGGAATACTGATCTGATTTACAGGATTACTGATATGATTGAGGATACTGATCCAAATATACAGATTACAGGAATACTGATCTGATCTGATTTATAGGATTTCTGATCTGATACTGATATCTACAGGATTTACAGGATACTGACTGATTTACACTGATACTGATTGATACTGATTTACTGATCTGATTACTGATCTGATTTATAGATCTGAATGATCTGATTCTGATCTGATTACTGATCTGATTTACAGGAATACTGATCCTGATTACTGATCTGATTTATAGGAATACTGATCTGATTACTGATCTGATTTATAGGAATACTGATCTGATTACTGATCTGATTTATAGGAATACTGATCTGATTACTGATCTGATTTATAGGATTACTGATCTGATTTACAGGATTGCTCCAGAAATACAGAACATTCACACTCTTTCTGTTTAGTAAGCGGATCATTTTACAAACAGTGAGGAAAACGTTGGTTTGTTTCAGCGTGATGATGATGATGATGATGATGATGATAATTATTAACTCCAGAATGTAACTTTGTTCTTCCTCCATCCTGTCCTGAGCTTCGTTTCTGTTCACACTGAAAAATACATTAATACAGAATAATGATTCCATTCATAACCCACACAATAGAACCTCCTCCTGTGCTGAACTCAAGATTAAACTGATTTTCTGTCTTTTATACACAATAATATTTTATTCATTTATAGTTTCAATTTTGTAAAATAATCAGTCAAAAATAATTAATGAATAAATCAATGACTGGCAACCCGAGAATAACTTAAACACAGAGACTTTTTACTTAATTAATTCACTGATTCACTGTTTCAGCTTTGAGGATTTTTTTATTCTTGTGTGTATGTGTGTGTGTGTGTGTGTGTGTGTGTGTGTGTGTGTGTGTGTGTGTGTGTGTGTGTGTGTGTGTGTGTGTGTGTGTGTGTGTGTGTGTGCCCATGTTTAATAAGTGATCACAAACATTCACCTGCTCGTGACAGGACCTCTCTATCTGTCCCTCGCTGTGGTGTTCACTCAACATCTGCAACCACATGCTGCATCTCTCTCTCTCTCTCTCTCTCTCTCTCTCTCTCTACGCCCCCCCCCCACACACACACATTGGTATTTACAGCAGTTTTAAAACTGTTTTACTTCAGTTTTGTCCTGGTTTTTTTGTCGTGTGTCAGTCAGAAATCTCAGTTTAGATTTCAGCTTTAATTGTAAAAATCCAGTGAGATCTTTACATCAGTGGATCTACAAAGAGATTAAACTGATCAAAAGCCATTTATAACTGCTGATGAAAATATCAATCATTACAGTCATCAATATATATGTGTGTGTGTGTGTGTGTGTGTGTATAAGATGTTCTTGTGGAATTTAATGAACAGGTGCAGTGGCAGGGGGAGGTTGTGTTTTCTCTCTATAAATAAATGAAGTGCCGTGTGTGTGTGTGTGTGTGTGTGTGTGTGTGTGTGTGTGTGTGTGGTGTGTTTATGTAAGAGCAGGAAGCTGGACTGCTTTAATGTCAGGAAATCCCGCAATGACGCTTCAGCATTTAGTCTCCGCCCACTACTGTACTCTACACACACACAGATGGCCTTTGTACAGTATGTTTTGTGTGTGTGTGTGTGTGGTGTGTGTGTGTGTGTGAGACCCCTATACTGTGACCTGTTCTTTATCTCTGTTATTAAATTAGAATTAAATTCGTTATATTTTATTTATTTATGTAAATTTTAATCCAGATCTTGGTACCAGATCAGTTCCATAAATATTGGCACCCTTCATAAAGAAATGAAAAAAAGGAGTAGATTCATCATAACAACAACATATTTTCATAATCCCAACACACACACACACACACACACACACGTAGAATCTATAACATCATTACAGTGGAGAATTATTAACACCTCTATTAAAGATATCAAATAAAACTGTAAAAATATAGAACTACATATATATATATTGTGTGTGTGTTTTGTGTGTGTGTGTGTGTGTGTGTGTGTGTGTGTAAAACTACTAAAACAGATGTATACAATAGTAGAATGATAGCAGTGTGTAAATAAACTGTGTTTTGTGCAAATTCATTAAGAACTGTGAGGGGGCCAATACTTTTGCAGATATAATATTTTATTGGATTTTTTTTTCAGAATGTTTATTTCGTTCTTAACTCTGTTTATTCTGTCTGTCTGTCGATCCGTCTGTCTGTCGATCTGTTGATTTATCTCTCTGCCTGTCGATTTCTTTACCCGTCAGACTATCGATCTGTCTGTCTGTCGATCTTTTTCTATCTGTCTTTCTATATGACTGTCTGTCAATCTATCTATATATCTACCTGTCTGTCTATCTGTTGATTCTATCTATCTGTCTGTCTATCTGTTGATCTTTCTTTCTGTCTGTCTGTCTACTGACCTATCCGTCTGTCTGTTTGCTGATCTATCTGTGTGTCTTTCTGTCTGACTGTCAATCTTTTTTTCTGTCTCTTGATCTGTCTGTCTGTCTGTCAATCTTTCTGTCTGTCTGGCTGTCGTCTGGATGTCGTCTGGATGTCGATCTGTCTGTCTGTCAATCTTTCTTTATGTATGGCTGCCTGTCTGTTTGTCAGTCTTCCTTTCTGTGTGTATGTCTGTCTGTCAATTTTTCTGTCTGTCTGTCTGTCTGTTTTTAAGGAACCGTTGTTTTGGTAATGGTGTGAATTTGAGGGTCGTGTCTTCAGACAGAAATAAACTGAAAACTGAACTGAACTGCTTCCTTTTAACTCCGTAATGAACCCCTCCCCCCTTCATCATATCTCCACCTCCACCTCTGTTTTCTCTCTAAACTCGGAGTGGGATTGAAAGCTGAATAATTTATGTGCTCCTCCATGTCACTACCTCCCGAGCCGGTGAGCAAGCGATACCTCACGCTGACCAGGTGTCTCTCCACTGTTCTGGGATTCATTACATCATCAAATGATCCGGTTTCTGCTGCTGCTGTCCTGGATCCATGATCAAACATCTCCTCTCTTCTCACATTATCTCACATCAAATAACATCACCTCACACCATTTACTAACATATTACACCATCTCCTCTCACATAACCTCACATCATCTATTCACATCTCACATCATCTCATCTCACATCATCTATTTACACATCTCACATCATCTCATCTCACATCATCTATTTACATCTCACATCATCTCATCTCACATCACCTCACATCATCTATTCACATTTCACATCATCTTACATCATCTCAACTCACATCATCTCACATCATCTACTCACATCTTACACCATCTCATCTCACATCACTTCACATCATCTATTCACATCTCACATCATCTCATCTCACATCACCTCGCACCCTCTATTTACATCTCACATCATCTTACATCATCTCAACTCACATCTTACACCATCTTATCTCACATCATCTCACATCCTCTATTCACATCTCACATCATCTCACATCCTCTATTCACATTTCACATCATCTCACATCCTCTATTCACATCTCACATCAACTCACATCATCTACTCACATCTTACACCATCTTATCTCACATCATCTCACATCCTCTATTCACATCTCACATCATCTTACATCATCTCAACTCACATCATCTCACATTCTCTATTCACATCTCACATCATCTCACATCATCTCACATCATCTACTCACATCTTACTACATCTTATCTCACATCATCTCACATCCTCTATTCACATCTCACATCATCTACTCACATCTTACACCATCTCATCTCACATCACCTCACATCATCTATTCACATCTCACATCATCTATTCACATCTCACATCATCTCATCTCACATCACCTCGCACCCTCTATTTACATCTCACATCATCTTACATCATCTCAACTCACATCTTACACCATCTTATCTCACATCATCTCACATCCTCTATTCACATCTCACATCATCTCACATCCTCTATTCACATTTCACATCATCTCACATCCTCTATTCACATCTCACATCAACTCACATCATCTACTCACATCTTCACACACCATCTCATCTTCACATCTCACATCATCTCACATCCTCTATTCACATCTCACATCATCTTACATCATCTCATCTCACATCATCTCACATCCTCTATTCACATCTCACATCATCTCACATCATCATCTCACATCATCTACTCACATCTTACTACATCTTATCTCACATCATCTCACATCCTCTATTCACATCTCACATCATCTACTCACATCTTACACCATCTCATCTCACATCATCTCACCTCACATCATCATCATCATTCACATCATCTCACATCATCTCACATCTCATCTCACATGCTCTCATTCACATCTCACATCTCATCTACTCACATCTTACACCATCTTATCTCACATCATCTCACATCCTCTATTCACATCTCACATCATCTCTTCACATCTTACACCATCTCATCTCACATCATCTCACATCCTCTATTCACATCTCACATCATCTCACATTCTCTATTCACATCTCACATCATCTACTCACACATCTTACACACCATCTTATCTTACATCATCTCACATCCTCTATTCACATGTCACATCAACTCACATCATCTACTCACATCTTACACCATCTCATCTCACATCACCTCACACCCTCTATTCACATCTCACATCATCTTACATCATCTCATCTTACATCATCTCACATCCTCTATTCACATCTCACATTATCTCATCTCACATCACCTCACATCATCTATTTACATCTTACACCATCTCACATCCTCTATTCACATCTCACATCATCTACTCACATCTTACACCATCTCATCTCACATCACCTCACATCTTTTCATCTCACATCACCTCACATCTTTTCATCTCACATCATCACCTCACATCATCTATTCACATTTTATCTCACATCATCCCCTCCTAAAGTTTCTCTTTCATCTTCTCTCTCTGGAGCTGTACAGGTTCCATGGGTTCCTGTAGAATGTTTTTCATTGTATCTTATGTGGTTTTGGTTGATTTCGGGTTCTATCACTGCAGTTAGATGTAATGACGCTGTAATGAATGTGCTTCTTTTGCAAGCTGGAACCAATAAACTTCGATAGAGAGTTCACAAGATGAAGTGATGAGCTGATAAAGGTTCTAAAAGTTCTAAGAAATTTCAGATTAATTAGATGATCTTGTAATGTTCTGTGTGTGTGTGTGTGTGTGTGTGTGTGTGTGTGTGTTTGCAGGACGCTTCACACTTCACACAAACTTTACCTAAAAATGGACCCAAAATCTCTTCAAAACCGGGAATATTTTTGCTCCTCTTCTTTTCTTCCTTTGACTCAATGCATTCAGTGATGTTCTGCTTCCGCGCTCGTGCCCGCTTTTTTTGAAGGCGCGCGTAGCATCACGGGGGGAGGGAGGGAGAAGGGGAGGGGCGCGATGAGGCTGGTTCTGGTCCAACCCACCAATGAGACGAGCCGCGTGGACTCGACGGTGGGGGCCTCCGCCGCCGGCGCACGCAGCACCGAGAGCGAGAGCGCGCCGAAGCGGCTCGGTCCGCAGCCCGCCGCACGCGACCAGCAGGAGGAGGAGGAGGAGGAGGAGGAGGCGGTGATGCGGCATCGCGACTTGCGCGCTGTCCGACCGCAGCAACAGCAGCGACCGCACGCGGCATCGCCGTCCACGTCTGAGAAGCCCTTTTACACCCTGCCGCCTCCACCGCCGCCGCCGTCTCACAGCGCGCGCGGACACCGGAAACCGCCCAGCGCGACCGGACAACTGCAACGGGGCGGCGCACGAGACGCGTCAGCATCATCTTCATCATCACAAAGTCAGGGCGCCGAGTCGAGTCTCGCGCACAGCCAGCGGCGCAACTACACTTCAACTAAAGCGTCGGCACGAGCTTTTGGCTCCGTTTCCCCGGACTCTGTCGGTGACCCCGCCTGGAGCGGCGCGCGATTGGAGGAGGATCCGTCTCGAGGGACAGAGTGGAGCAAACCTGCGCATCGCCTCTCGTGCAGCTGCGGAAAAGAAGGCGGGTCACTTCCGGAAGAGAGGCAACAACTGCAGCAGCCACAACAAACACTACAGCAGGGCAGCAGCACCGATACCAACACACACACTCACACACACTCTCACACACACACTAATCCCTTCACAGCGCTGCTACTGCACAACCCGCCGCCACCTTCATCATCACCGCGATCTTCTTCATCATCATCCTCATCATCAACAACACCGCAACAGCATCAGCCGCCGCGCGTTCCCGCGGGTCTGCCGCCCGAAACCGCCGCCGCTCGAGAGCTCAAGGACCCGCAGGCGGCTCGGTTGCAGGTGCAGCAGCAGCGGCTCGTGAGGAGCAGTTTGCCGGAGAGCTGCGCGAGGGGAGCGCCGCACGAGCTGAGCGCGCAGCGGCCCTGTGGCATACAGCAACAAGCACAGCAACAGGGCGCGCGAGCGGAATGGCACCGTGACGGAGACACGAACCCGAGCGCGGAGCACGAGCTTCAGAGAAACCAAGGACATCAGGTAACGGCGACATCACACACACACACACCTTTAGCGTTACGGTGTATTTACATGTCTGTTGTTACCCAGAGCGACTTATTATTATTATTATTTTTACATTAGTTTTATCTGTATAAGTAAATGGGAGTTAAGGGTCTTGCTCAGGAGCCCCAGCAGTAGCAGCTTGGTGTTGCTAGGAATTGAACCAATGACCTTCCGCTCAGCAGTCCAGCACCCTTACCGTTTCTCCACCTGCAGATTTCTGAAAAGGTTCATGGTGATAAATCATCATCATCATCATCATCATCATCACCATCATCACCATCATCATCACCATCATCATCACCATCATCACCATCACCATCATCATCATAATTATCATCACCATCATAATCATCTTCTCCAATGTGGAGATAAACACCAAAATAGAGATAAACACCAGCTGACACGTAAAAATACCTAAAGTGCTTCATCACCTAGTATCTTAAACACACACACACACACACACACACACACTTTACTGAAATGTCTGCAGTGTTGAGTTTAATCTCACAGCATCAGCGCAGTATTTAATTAACGACCGGCTGAAGAAATCCAAACACACACACACACACACACACACACACACACACACACACTGAATTTAGTCTTTTATCACTTACAGACATGTTAAACAAACCCACTGCTGTTTTCACTGTTAAAGCCCCACATGGTGTTGAGTTCTAAGGCAGGGTGTTGAGTTTAGTAGTGCTTGAGTGAACACTGAAAGGGTTAATTCAACGTTCTACTCTCTGTGTGTGTGTGTGTGTATTATAACTCTAATGCTAACATGGTGCTAATTTAGAAACACTGAGTGTTTATTCAACACCTGCAGATTGTTCAGTCCTGCATGCTCAGTGTTCACCAGTCTGCATTGTGTGTGTTTGCGTGTGTGTGTGTGTGTGTGTGTGTGTGCGTGTTTGCTATCTTTAAGGTTATCGACGATAAACGCTGCAGATTTAGCAGTTTGGTGTTTGACGCATGTGAACAGTGTGAGTGTTGACTCAGCGCTGGTGTTTTGTGTGTGTGTGTGTGTGTGTGTGTGTGAGGACACTCGGGATGCTGCGTTGCTGTGAGGTGTCAGTGTTGTTTCAGGAGTTCATTCAGGAGAATGGAGTCGGTGTGACGCCGACTGCAACAGGCTGTCAGAGCTGCAGCGGTCATGATGCAGAACCGCAACTTAAAGGAACAGTTCAGAGCAGAAAAATCAAAGCACACACACACACACACACACTAACGTTTCCCTCCATACATCACACAGATCAACGTCAGCTGTTTATGTGCGTGTTTGATATGTATGTGTGTGTGTGTGCGTGCGTGTGTGTGTGTGTGTGTGCAAAGGTTGTCCTTTAGCAAAGAAGCAAAAGTAGCTAATGTAAAGCAAGTGTGTGTGCATGAGTCACCTGAAATATTTTCCGCAATGATGTAGACCCAGCACCACCAGCTGTCACTGTTGGGCCCCTGAGCAAGGCCCTTAACCCTCAGGTGCTCATTCGGATTAATCTGAGAAATTAAAGTAGCTCTGGATAAAAGTGTCTTCTTAAATCCAGAAATGTGAATCTTTGTGTTTTATTACGTGTAATGCTGCTTCCTGGAAAACAGGAAGTTAAAGCTCCTCTGTGACTCACGCCCACATGTGTGTTTGTGGGGATAAAAGTGAAGCGTTCCAGCTTTAGCGAGTGAACATGTCGCTTGATGCTTCATGCTTTATGCCATGATGCAATTGGAGTTAAAGCTGCAGCTGGTGTGTGTGTGTGTGTGTGTGTGTTTCCTGTTGATACCGTAAGCTGCCATGTTACTCTGATGTCACATCCTGAACTCAGGAGCAAGTGGACCATTCCTCATTAACAGTAACACCCTAACCCTAACCCTAACCCTAACCCTAACCCTAACCTACTCAGTCATATGGTGTCTCCCCTGTTTACCAGTGCAACATGCAACACCCAGCTAATGTTACGCAATCAGTGTCACCACGGTAACCAAGCATCGCATCGGATCGGCATCAGACACCGGGGACAGAACTGATCTAATCTCATCCTGACCACTTCCTGTTATTAGGTCCACAACAAGTGTAAAATCATGATTTCTGTGCAGATGTGTTTGGATCTGTGTGTGTGTGTGTGTGTGTGTGTGTGTGTGTGTGTTCTCTTGTGGGAAAGGCAACCCTGTTTCTGTCTTTGTTCTATTTCTTTTTTATTCTAAGTAAAGATTTAAGCATTTAAATAATATTACATTACAGAGCTGCTAAATTCTGCTCTAGTGATCTAGTCTGTTTTTCTGAAGTTTAGGGATCTAATCTCTCTGCTGAGGGTTAGAGATCTAGTATATTTGCTGAGGGTTAGAGATCTTTTTTTGCTCAGGGTTAGTGATCTAACCTTTTCTAAGTGTTAGGGTTCTTGTCTGAGCTTAAGGGATCTAGTCTCTTATATGAGGGTTAAAGATCCCGTCTCTATTGCTGGGGTTTAAAGATCTAGTCTCTTTGTTGAAGATAAGGGATCTAGTCTCTTTGCTGAGGATTAGGGTTCTAATCTCTTTGCTTGAAGGTAATGGATCTAGTCTCTTAGATGAGGGCTATGAATCTTGTCTTTTTTATTAAGGATTAGGGATGTAAAACCTTTGCTAATGGTTAGGGATCTATTTTCTTTGCTGAATGTATGGCTTCCAGTCTCTTTTGCTCAGTGTTAAGGATCAAGTCCATCTGCTAAGGGTAGAAGATCTAGTCCCTTTGCTGATGGTTAGGGATCTAGTCTCTTTGCTAAGGGTAAGCAATCTAGTCTCTTTGTTAAGGGTTAGGGTTCTAATCTCTTTGTTAAGGGACAGGGAGCTGGTCTCTTAGATAACGGTTAGGTATCTAGTCTCTTGGCTGAGGGTTAGGGTTCTAGTCTCTTAGATCAGAGTTAGGGATTTAGCTTTTTTTATGAGGGTCAAGGGTCTAGACTCTTTGCTGAGAATAAGGGATCTAATGTCTTTGTTTTAGTCTCTTTGCCAAGGGTTAAGGTTTTAGTGTCTTTGCTGATGGTTAAGAACCTAGTCTCTTTACTGAGGGTTAGGGTTCTAGTCTCTTTGCTGAGGATTAGAGTTTTAGTGTTTTTGCTGAGGGTTAAGGTTCTAGTCTCTTTTGCTCAGTGTTAAGGATCTAGTCTCTCTGCTGAGAGTAGGGGATCTAGCCCCCTTGCTGATGGTTAGCGATCTAGTCTCTTTGCTAAGGGTAAGTGACCTAGTCTCTTTGGTGAGGGTTAGGGTTCTAATCTCTTTGTTAAGAGTAAGGGATCTGGTCTTTTTGCTGAGGGTTAGGGTTCTAGTGTCATTGCTGAGGGTTAGGTTTCTAGTCTCTTAGATCAGGGTTAGGGATCTAATGTCTTTTGCTGAGGGTTAATGACCTAGTCTCTTTTTGCTGAAAGTAGGGATCTAGTCTCTGTTGAGGGTTAGGGATCTAGTCTTTTAGATGAGAGTTAGGGATCTAATCATTTTGTTAAGGGTTGGGGATCTATTATTTTGCTGAGGTTAGGGATCTAGTCTCATCTGCTGAGGGTTAGGAATATAATCTTTTATTGACACTTCAGCTCTGAGGGTTAGGGAGCTAGTCTCTTTTGCTGAGAGTTAGGGATCTAGTGTATTTGCTGATGTTAGGGATCTAGTCTCTTTGCTGAGGTTTAGGAATCTAGTCTCTTTTGCTAAGTGTTACGAATCTTATCTATTTGCTGAGGGTGAGGGATTTAGGCTCTTTGTTGAGGGTTAGAAATCTAATATTTTTGCTGATGGTTAGAAATGTATTTTTTGCAGAGGTTTAGTGTTTTAGTCTCAATTACTTTTAGGTGTTTTTCGCTGTTATGATGTTCATTTCTGGTTTTATTGACACTTTAGTTCTGAAAGTTCTGATCCAGAACCGTGCTACACACCCAAGTTGCTTGAACCACTGAGCGCTACTCGAGATCTTGAGCAGGTTAACAAAGTCCTTATAAAGCTTCTTATAAAGATAAGATGCAATATAGTTTTTGATACTGCTTTTCTGGAGACAGTCTGTCAGAGATGACAGGAATCTCTTTCTATCTCTTGTTATCTTTCTCTTCTCTTTTTTATTCTCTTTATTTCTATCTCTTTTTAATCTCTGTATTATTTTTACATTTTTATTTTAACTTCTTATGCGTTCGGTTAGTAAATTAGTTAAACTGAGCGGCTGCCATTCCCCCACTAACACTGCATGTACGCTCCTTTTTTCCAGCTCTACTTCCTGGTTATTTTCCAGCTCTACTTCCTGGTTATTGTTGGGTTCTCCTGATGGTGAGGAGAGTGTTGGTCTTTTCTGTCTATCACTAATGATCAGACAGATTGAATTCTTCCTCATGTATCTGGTGTGGTTACTCCATCACCTTTTAAAAATGGTGTAACTCAAACTGCGCTCTGTTTTGAAAGCTCTACTCGAGACCAGCAAGGTTTTGGGGTTGGTTTGAGGACAGGATCTGGCAACAGCCCTGTTCCAGATTAGCCCTGTTCAGCTCCGGTGGAAAAGTAGGAACTCCTCTGTAAGAATAAGGCTTAAGACCAATAATGAACTTGTGAAGGACACAGGTTTAGGTTTAGTTTTTTTGGTGTATGTGTGTGTATTTACTGGGTAAATGTGTGTGTTTATCTCCAGAACCTCATGGTTTTATATAGTTTATATGAACTTTAATCGTTCCTCTTGAACTCCTTTAAATTTCCAGGGTTCTCTATAGACTATATAAAGAACTCTGAAGGGATCTAAATCTAATATCTAATATAAATATATAATGCTAATGTAATAATTTTATAATTTTATGTAAAATATATTATTGTGCAAAACACATAGTAATTGTAAGAAAAGAGAATTTTGATGTTAAGTAGTTTAGGTGAGATCAGAAAATAATTTAAAATTTTGTAATTTTCAGTTACTACAAACATCAAAAGTTACAAAATGAGGAAAAGATGGAGTTTGAACGGTTATAAACAACCACAACAACTGTGTGTGTGTGTGTGTGTGTGTGTGTGAGTCTCCTGCAGCTGCTGCTCCACTGCCTAATCGAGAGTAATTGCCGCGAGCGTAATTGTTGCGCGAGATCAGGCCGAGTGTTAGGAGTTCCAGGCTCGGACCACTTCAGCCCCCTAATCTCATCTGCATCAAATCACCGCTTTTACTCCTTTGCTAAAAGTGGAACAGCACTAAAAACACTCTGCAGCTTCTGGTGTCTGTGTTGAGTTCCACCGCTGTGGAATCAGAACTGAATTAGATCTGGAGATCCAGCTGGAGATTCTCTGGTGTTTAAGGTCATTAAAGTCAGCCAGTGTTTCGGTGGGATGATTTATTTCAGTGTGTTTATTGTGTACAGCGTTTTGGTGGTCTGGTGTCAGTGTTTGTTCTGAGATTAAAGTTTAGCGTCAGTCGTTTAGACTCACGGGTTGGTTAATAACATTTTTAACAGGACAGTTGGGTCAGGATTCATTTTTTTACATAAAGTCTATTTTGAAATGTTAATTAATAATTCGGACATGAATCTTAGTCCTAATTCCAAATATACTTACACACAGTATTGCGACATCTGAAGATCAAAGCGTGTTTCTCTGAACGTCACAGGTTTCAGGATGATGTCATTATCTAACAGTTTTTAAAAATGCATTTGATATTGAGGTTCTGTATTGAATTCCACAGCATGGGGAGATCTTCTCATGATGCCACGAGACGCTGTCGTCGTGTAGTTTAGCTCTTAGTCGCATTGCAGCTTATGATTGTTCTTTTTTTCTGGATGGAAACAGAAAGACGCATGCAGATGTTGTGGAAGGTATCAATGAACATCAGAGTTCAATCAAGAGTTCAAGAGAAAAATGACCTCCAAACATGTTACAGTTTCTATTATATGGAGACTCTGTGTGAAAATCGACAGTGTGAAGGCAGCAACACTCTGCTGTGTGTGTGTGTGTGTGTGTGGGGGGGTGTAATTCTGATGGTGTGGAATCCTGAGAAGCAGCTCCTGTAATGAGCTTTCTCCTGTGGACGTTTTCATTAGCGACTGGAGCAGAAGAAACACAGCCTGATGTTGGCGCATTGAAACAAGCGCAAATTCAACGTCAAAACAGATTTGTTAGACTGGATTTGTGTGGAGTGAGGCTAAGAGCAGGAGGGTGCTAGTAGCCTCACACACACACACACACACACACACACACATACACACTCAGGAATTCCAAGCATTAGTTTAGCGTAAAGGTCCAGCAGGCTGGAGAAGATCTCGATGGTCTGTCATGTAACAGACGAATCAGAATGTTTAAAATATCACTCTGAGATCTTTGCTTCAGAACGTCTCCTCTGGACTGGGATGTGTTCAGGAATGATTAGAATCTGTGGGACATTTAGATTTATTCCAGCATAAAACAGAAGATGAGAGAGAAAGTAAAATCTGGTGGAATGGGTTTGAGAAGCTGTGGAGATGTGGAAATGAAGAGCTGATGATGTTTAAGAATCTGATCATTGGGATTTTGTTTGGCATGAGTATTGAAATGAGTGGATTTGGGGTTTCTGGTGCAGGATCTAGAGATCTGATTTGGGTGGAGTTCAGTGATCTGGTTGGTTATTGAATTATGTGTAATCTCTGATGTTTGTAGTTTAGTCTTCATTACTTTTGTGTCTTCCTCATAAGGTTCAGGGTCTTGATCTGGGGAGTGTGTGCAATGCTAAAATTGAGGTTGGGTGTAGAAGGTGTGGTGGTAATGGTTTTCAGGTGTTTAGGTGTTGGTGTGATGGTCAGGTTCAGATCTGATGTTGTGTGCAGGTGCTGGTTAGATTCCTGGTCAGGTGCTGAATGGTTCTAAGGTTGGGTTTTAAATAAAGCCCTGTTAAAGTGGAGGTCTGTGCTGGAGGGGGAGGGGGTAACTGGGATTTTTATTCTGGTTGGCTTTGGATTCCGTGTGGTGTTGGGTTTGGGCTGCTGGTTTGGGTGCTGTGTGAAATTTATATTAAAGTACAGGATAGAAATGGCAGCTGGCCTTCAGATGGACATGCTGGTTGGGACTGGATGAGTTAGGGTGCTGTATGGGTTTGGGTTCTGGTTGTGTTTTGTAAATGGATGCAGGTTTAATCCGGATTCTGGTTCTGTTCTGTTGGGATTAGAGTTCAGGGAGGGTTTTGGAAAGAGTTTTCCTGTTTAAATTTCTGGCAGACACACTTTTCCAGAGTGACTTACATTTTTATTTAATTTAAGAATTGAGGGTCTTGCACAGAGACCCAGAACTCATGCTGTTCCAATCAGCGTCTTGCACCTCAACTAATGATCTACCACAACCCCTGAATAACCATGTCCAGAGCGACTTACGTGTCCAGCTGAGCGTTGAGAGTTTGTGGCCTTGCTGAAGGGCAGCTTGTTGGTCCTGGGATCCAACACTTTATAACCATGATGCTACCAGCTGTAGATCTGGAGATCTGGATGGATCTGGGATTTAAAAGCTAATGGACTTTATTGGTTGTTGACTAATGTATTCTTCTAAATTCAAAGATTGTAACTTCTCTAACACTGAACGCTAATAGAAACCAGTAGCAGCTATCGTTAGCATGTACCCTGGTTACCTGCCCTACATCCTGGGGTTAATTAGCATCCCCTTGGTGGTGCAGTTTGGCCTTGCTTTCCACATTGGGGAATTTTTAAGTCCTAAATGTATTTGGTTCTTCTGATTAACTCGAATTTCTCAACAGAAAGATGGAAAGAATGACTGAGTATCACATTAAAGCCTTTTTATAATTTGTAAAATCATTTCAACAGTCGGAACCTCAGGGGAACTCAGACCTAATTAGATTTTATTCTTTAACACACTTCATTTTGGATGTAGGATTAAAGAGGGCAGGGCAATGACCGCAGCTTCAGTCTGAACATCTGTAGGAGAAGCATTGTGGAGAAGAACCCTGAGGGATCTGGTGATGGTGAAAGATATGTCAGAAGAACAGTAGTAGAAGAACCAGCAGCTACTTTCACCCAGATGTGATCCTTTTGCTTCTGCAAACTGCTCTGATGGCAGATTTCTTTAAACTCATTTGTCAGATAGGCGACTCTGCTGCCTGGGAATCAGACACGTTTATCCAGATCAACTCACAATTATTTGTTTTTATTCATCAGAGCACTTAAGGGCCTTGCTCGGGGGGCCAATGGTGGCAGTTAAGTGGCACTAGGAGTCAAACGCATGATCTGCAGGTTAGCAGTCCAACACCTTAACCCCTGAGCTACACCATCACTCAGCACTCATCATGATGTTCAGGAAGAAGATCACATGCAGCTCCAGGTCTCCAGTGTCGCTTCTTTTGCTGCTACTCCTTCTTTTACCTTAAAAGAATACCAGATCCACACATTCCGCCGGCTCACAAAACCCAATAATAATAAATCTGGTGTAGGGATCCAGTTTGAAGATCAGAATCATGTAGATCTTTGGTTCTGCAACATAAGGGTTTATTTTTTACAGAATTCTTATTATTTTCCTGCTCACGTCAAGAAAAGGATCTAAAGAACCCCCAGCGAATCTCCGAGGAACCCTTTATAATAAGATTGCGCAGCAGCAGTGGTCTTTTTTTGCAAATGCTCAAATTGAATAAGAAACAGACAAATCTTATTCCAAAAATGTTTTGATAGAAGTTTCGAATTTCCTCAGGAACGTTGTTTCTTGGAAACCTGCTCTGACTTTCTGCTCTCTTTTTTTTACCGGAAACAAAACATTCGATTTTTTTAGTATATCTTCACTTAGGATCTCGAAATATTTGTAGAAAAGGAGTGAGGTCTAAAACGAGCATGCAGCAGGATGCTGGACACACACATCTATATGCTGCTAATGAGCTCTTCTCAGTGGCATCAGGACACAGAAGGTTGTGGGTTTGATGCGACGTGAGCTGCGAAAGCTCCTGCGCTGCTGCCGGGAGCGATTGTTGTGCTTTGAGCGCTGCGCTTTGCACTGGGCTTGTACTGCATGCTAATGGTGCCTTCTGCAGAGAGCAGTGTAAGGAAGAAAGGAAGTGATGGAGGGAGGTGAGGGGAGGAGACGCTAAAGGGCAGGAGAACATGATGTAGGGTACACACTCGGTTGTCATGTGAGCAGGCGGTCAAGTGAAAACAGATATGCGTCCTTCAAAGTTCCTACACGCATTCAGAGCTTTAAATTAAAAAGAAGTCATTATGAACTTTTATTGTAAACTCTTCCAGAAGACCAGTTCCTCGAGGGTTCCTCAAATGAGGAATATGTTCTCCAGTAAGCTAGAAGTTTCTGTTGTAGTTTGAGATGAAGATAATTTGTAAAGGTGAATTTTTTTTTAATTTCCAACATTTAGGTGTGTGATGTTCAGGTGTGTGATGTTAAGGTGTGTGATGTTCAGGTGTGTGATGTTTAGGTGTGTGATTTCAGGTGTGTGATTGTGTTGATGTTTATGTGTGATGATGTTTAGGTGTGTGATGTTCAGGTGTGTGATGTTTAGGTGTGTGATGTTCAGGTGTGATGTTTAGGTGTGATGTTTAGGTGTGTGATGTTTAGGTGTGTGATGTTTCAGTGTGTGATGTTTAGGTGTGTGTGTCAGGTGTGTGTGTTCAGGTGTGTGATGTTCAGGTGTGTGATGTTTCGTTAGTGGTGGTTTAGGATGTGGTGATGTTTCAGTGTGTGTGTGTTGTGATGTTTATGTGTGTGTTTATGTTCGTTTGATGTTTCAGGTGTGTGATGTTCAGGTGTGTGTGATGTTAGGTGTGTGATGTTTCAGGTGTGTGATGTTCAGGTGTGTGGATGTTTAGGTGTGTGATGTTCTTAGGTGTGTGTGTGTGTTAGGTGTGTGATGTTCAGGTGTGTGATGTTTCAGATGTGTTAATGTTTAGGTGTGTGATGTTTAGGTGTGTGAGTGTTTAGATGTTAACTGTTTAGGTGTGGTATGTGATGTTTATGGTAGGTGTGATGTTCAGGTGTGTGCTGTTTCAGGTGTGTGGATGTTTATGTCAATGTTTTTTTGATGTTCAGTTGTGTGATTGTTTAGGTGTTAAGGTGTTTAGGTGTGTGATGTTTAGGTGTGTGATGTGTTAGTGTGTGTGATGTTCAGGTGTGTGATGTTTAGGTGTGTGATGTTGTGATGTTTAGGTGTGTGTTTAATGTTTTCAGGTGTTAATGTTTAGGTGTGTGATGTTTAGGTGTGTGATGTTTAGATGTTTAATGTTTAGGTGTGTAATGTTTAGTGTTGTATGTTCATGGGTGTGTGATGTGTTTGATGTTCAGGTGTGTGTGATGTTCAGGTTGTGTTTGATGTGTTCAGGTGTTTATTTATGTTTCAGGTGGTGTGATGTTCAGATGTTTGTGTGTGATGTTTAGGGTGTGTTCAGTGTGTGTTTAGGTGTGTTAATGTTTAGGTTGTGTATGTTGTGTGATGTGTTCAGGGTTTAATGTTTAGGTGTGTGAGGTGTGTGTTCAGGTGTGTGAGGTGTGTGATGTTTCAGGTGTGTGATGTTGTGTGTATGGTGTGTGATGTTCAGGTGTGTGATGTTCAGGTGTTAAGGTGTTAATGTTTAGGTGTGTGAGGTGGTGAAGGTGTGTGTTTCAGTGTGTGTGATGTTCAGGTGTGGTGTGTGATGTTTATGTGGTGTGATGTTCAGGTGTGTGATGTTTATGTTCGGTGGTTGAGGTGTGTGAGGTGTGTTCAGGTGTGTGATGTTCAGGTGGTGATGTTTGTGTGTATGTGTGTGAGGTGTGTTTAGGTGTGTGATGTTCAGTTGTGTGTGTGTTTAGGTGTTTAGGTGTGTGTGATGTTCAGGTGTGTGATGTTCAGTGTGTGTGATGTTCAGGTGTGTGTTCATGTGTTAGGTGTTTGATGTTCAGTGTGTGGGTGTGTGATGTTCAGGTATGTGATGTTTAGGTGTGTGATGTTCAGGTGTGTGATGTTCAGGTGTGTGATGTTCATGTGTGTGTGTGTGTTCAGGTGTGATGTTCATTGGTGTATGTTTAGGTGTGTGATGTTTCAGGTGTGTGATGTTCATGTGTGTGATGTTTAGGTTTTAATGTTTAGGTGTGTGTTCAGGGTGTGATGTTCAGTGTGTGATGTTTCAGGTGTGTGTGTTCAGGTGTGTTTAGGTGTGTGATGTTCAGTTGTGTGAGTTGTTGATGTTTAGGTGTTAATGTGTTTAGGTGTGTGGTGTGTGATGTTCAGGTGTGTGTGTGTGATGTGTTCAGTGGTGTGATGTGTGTGATGTTTAGGTGTGTGAGGTGTGTGATGTTCAGTTTGTGTGATGTTTTAGGTGTTAATGTTTAGGTAGTGTGTTTGGTGTTCAGGTATGTGATGTTCAGTTGTGTGATGTGTCAGTTGTGTGATGTTCAGGTATGTGATGTTCAGGTATGTGATGTTTAGGTGTGTGATGTTCAGGTGTGTGATGTTCAGGTATTAATGAATTTCAGTATGTGTGTGTGTGTGTGTGTGTGTGTGTGTGTGTGTAAGGAAGAGAAAGAGAGAGCTTCACAGCTTATTAAAATCATGTGACACTGAAGTTTAAAAGTGTAAATGAGAATTTTTGATTTGGGTATTTCAGATGTTCGGATTTTACTTCTAGTGGGAAAAATAGTGGGGAAGTGGAAGTGGTGGCTCATGGTTAAGGTGTTGGATTACCAACCCGAAGGTTGTGGGTTCGATTCCCAGCTCCCGGCAAGCCACCACTGTTGGACCCCTGAGCAAGGCCCTTAACCCCCAATTGCTCAGTTGTATAACAAGGAATATTGTAAGTCGCTCTGGATAAGGACGTCTGCCAAATACTGCAAATGTAAATGTAAATGTAAATGTAGATCCACTTAAGATCCGTTTAAGATCAGGTCCAGATCAGCTTTAGATCCACTTAAGATCAGTTTATCGAGCATTTCATTATGATTCTCTAGAGTTTTTTATTATAATACACACGATTGTATAAATATATTTAATTACTAAAAAATAAAAACAATAAAACTCTAATGAAAATAAAGAATGAGGAAGTTGTAAAATGACGCCTGTTATGTACTGTGATGATATGATGCCTGTTATGTACTGTGATGATATGACGCCTGTTATGTACTGTGATGATATGACGCCTGTTATGTACTGTGATGATATGACGCCTGTTATGTACTGTGATGATATGACGCCTGTTATGTACTGTGATGATATGACGCCTGTTATGTACTGTGATGATATGACGCCTGTTATGTACTGTTATGATATGATGCCTGTTATGTACTGTGATGATATGATGCCTGTTATGTACTGTGATGATGCCTGATGCCTGTTATGTACTGTGACTGTGGTGCCGCTCTGTTTTTCTGAATTCCTTTTCAGGTGTTGTGTAGTTTTTTTAGTTCTCAGGTGACACTTCACTGGCTAGTCTGCTTTCTACGCTAGCTAATTAGCCTGAGTGTCTGTTAGCTTGCCAGATGCTGATAACAGAGTATCAGGAGATCCTAGAGACATTTACAATAAATAAAAAAATCAATAATTTAAAGGCTGATGGAGCAAGTCACCGTCTCGCACTAGAAAACCCATCTGGCTAATGCTAATCATTAGCATGCCACTGTTAGTAGGACTGTTAGTAGGACATGGAAAACACAGAGGAACACACAGAGGAACACATATAGCTCTTTTCCATCAGAGTCTGTGCTGCTGACCAATCACGACCCAGACTGCAATTTTCCACACACAGAAAAGTCCTGGCCACAGAGTGCAGTTTAAGAGGTGTCATTTTTAAAAGGTGACGGAGTAACAACACCAGATAAATAAAGTTTATTACTGATGGACAGTAGAGACCAACGTTCTCCTCACCATCAGGACCACCAGAAAAATATAACAATAACCAGAAAGTAGCACTAGACAAAAGTATGTATATGAGGAGTTAGTGAGGAAATGGCAACCGCAGAGTTGAGAGAGAGAATGAGCCCAAGAGATATTGAGAGATCCGCTCAGATGTAGGTGATGCAGTGGGTTCTGATCTACGACAGTTCCAGTCCCGGGGAAAAGCCTTACTAAACACAGAGAAAATCTATAGAAACAATAAATATATGTACTAACACAAGCCTGTTTTTTTTTAAAGGAGGATGTTTAAAATGCTTTGCACCAGACACACACACACACACACACACACACACACACACTGTTGAATAACTGACACTCAGTTTTTACATTCTTCTCTGGAATCATTCAAGGGTCTAAACTCACAGATGCTTCATACACCTTTAGTCAGCGTGTCTTTATTGTCTCTCTCTGTCTGTCTGTCTGTCTGTCTGTCTCTCTCAGGTGAATGCGGATGGCGACAGGCTGAGCCATGCTTGGTCGCGCTCTTCGCTGTCGCCCGGCGGCTCGGCGCTCCCTCAGATAGCCATGAACAGCTGTAAGTACAATGGCGGCGTGGTGAGACCGCTGGGCAGCAGGAATCTGGCCGATCTGGACTCGGAGACACAGCCGCTGCAGACGCTCCACACCTCCGGCCTCGAGGTTGTAGTGTCAAAGGGCAACAGCGACGAGACAGGCAAGCCGCTGCGAGAGGACGCCAGCAACGCGCCGCACAAGAGGAACAAGGACATCGGCTACAAGCTCGGCCACCGGAGGGCGCTGTTTGAAAAACGCAAGCGCCTCAGCGACTACGCCCTCATTTTCGGCATGTTCGGCATCGTCGTCATGGTGACGGAGACGGAGCTCTCCTGGGGGGTTTACACAAAGGTAGGGCGTGGTCTGCACCTGCTGATGATGTCATGTTATTGCCCCTCAGGTGTAATAGTGATCTGTCTTTCTATTCAATATGTAACTAACAATTAAAATTAATCTAATAATCATCCGAACTCTTACTTATGATCAAGTCTAAACAATTCACACATCACCATGGCAACAAGGTCTTGTAGAACATCTCACCTTGCTGCTATAAATAACATCCAGGAACTCCAGAGAGGAATCCTCAGAGATCTGTAACATCTCCAAACAGCTGGGTTCAAAGTTTAATCTGAAATTTTGAACCCATTCCCTGAGATTTATTTATGGTTTTTTAGACGTTTGGATGTGAACTGATGGGTTGTGATGCTGACATGCTGACAGCCTTCAGTTAAAGATCCTCAAGGGATCCCGTAAAGCTCTGAGTAAAGCAATAAATATAGATTACTGTGATCCGATTAATCCACATGCTTCATCTGAGATGCCTCAAACGCCAGGAAGAAATCAATGAAGTCAGTAAAAGCTTTTTTGGGGGGGGGGGGGGGGGGTTTTGGGGGGGGGGGGGGGGGGGGGGGGGGGGGGTTGTTGGGGAACAGACTTGAAGCAGGAATAGAAAAGTGGACTCCAGAGAGGAGAAGAATGTTTAATAAGAGAGACACGTTATTTGCATTTTCCTTTCTTTCTCTCCCTCCCTCCCTCCCTCCCTCCCTCACTCCCTTCTTTCCTGTCTTTCTTTTTTTTCTTGTTTTTTCTATCTGGAATGTTCCCTCTTTTATCTCTAAGTGCTTCCTGTTCAAATCGCAAGGTTAAAAAAAGACATAATAAAAAGCATCAAAATTAAGCATTAAGAGGGAAAAATGCATTGTTTAAACTGCAGTCGCATTAACGCTGCACTTGCACCTCGCTAAAGATCAAAGTCTCTGTGTGGAGTGCAGGAACCTTTTGAAGAACTTTTCTCGTTTTTTAGTGCCACATTGGACAAGGACATGTCTCCTGTTTGGCTCCTGTTAGCGTCACTTAAATAATTGAGCAGGACTCTAATTAAGAGCGAGTTCTCTTGGCCTACTCTCACCCGGCGAGATAAAGGAGTGAGAGTAGAGCAGAGCTTTAGAACATCCGGATCCCAAGCAGCCGGCTCTGATTTAATCCCTCACTCGTGTGGAGCTGCCGAGTCTCTGATGACGGATCTGCGCCTGAGTGCGCTTCCAAAAACTGCTTTGATCGGCTATTAAAAAGTAATATGAGATTTTACTCAGCTGAAAAATGGACATTATTGAAAAGTGAGACGAAACTCACGGAACTGTCTGATATTTCCAGAGATTTCAGTAAGAATAAAACAGTTTAAACACTTAGAGAAAGAAAGAAAAGCTAGATAATATGATAATAAGATAAAAGAAAGAGTGAATTGATGGACAAGGAAGGAAGAAGTTTAGACACAGCAGTTTCCTGGTCCATTTTGTCTTTCTCTGGCGGATGTCTGGATGTTTCTCTGCTTGTTTTGCCTAAAGTGGCTGTGTCTCTATGTGAAAAGACTGAGACGGGGACTTGGTAATGTTCATTTCCACTGACGCTGTAGGAGAAAAAGTCACCTGACAGCAGGTCACCTCCAGAGGGCGCCCTGCTTAAGCCTTCCTGCTACTTGGTGGGTCTGGTAGTAAGCTGTGCGCACCTGAAGTGTTTTTGAAACTACTATGCTTGGTACAGTGGTACAGTTGTGGTACACGCCACTGTACTGGGATTACAGCCTGTAACACACTGCTGTAGATCTGTTACACGCTATTACAAGACATGGCACTGTGCTATAATAATAATACGCTCTAACATTACTGTTAGTGTAGAATAGTACCTAAACACAGCTGCCTAACCGTTACAGCCAGCAGTAACACACACTGCACGACTGATGTTACTACAGCATAGCTTTAGAGAGAATTACTGATAATGTATTATAGTTACACACTGCAGTACTGTTGTACTTTACTGTAGAACCATCACATTGCAGTAGGTTATGGTAATGCAGTTTGTAACATTATTGAAGTGTGTTACAGGATTTCAGTGCATTACAGTATTAAACTGTGTCACAGTATTGTTGTGTGTTACAGTATCGCCATGTGTAACAGTATTGCAGGGTGTAACAGTATAACAGTGTGTTACAGTATTCGTGTGTAACAGCATTACAGTGCGTAAAAGTATTACAGTGTATAACGGTATTGCAGTGTGTTACAGTATTGCAGTGTGTTACAGTATAACAGTGTGTCATAGTAGTGCAGTGTGTTACAGTATAACAGTGTGTTACAGTATTGCACTGTGTTTTTCAGTGAAAGTAAGGTGTGTAAAAGTGCAAGTCAAATCTGTAGATAATCCTGTAGTTTAGTTTTAACCAATCACAGCACTGTTATAATCACATGTTTGTGTTTTGATTTGTCAGCTGAAAGCGCTGTATATCTTATGTAAATGCTGAGTAAAGGAACAGTACCATGTTTAAGTGTAGCAGCTCAGCGTTGCCTTTTTTATTTCCTTTAGCTAAAAATAACAGCTTCTTTTTTTTCTGTCTTTTGCAGGAATCCTCATATTCATTTGCACTGAAATGCCTTATCAGCCTCTCCACCCTGATCCTCCTCGGTCTGATTATTATGTATCATGCACGAGAAATCCAGGTAAGTGGCCGAGTCAGCGTTAAAGGCAGCTCGGGATGCAGCGTGGTGTAATCCATCGCACCACGGCTTCTTCTGCCAAATACCCAGGAGTCTAATTATCAAATGATACACAGTGTGAAAGAGACGACAGGAATTTTATTCGATTACAATTCGTTCTTTTAAAAACCAGTAACTCATTAAAGAGGGATTAAAGGTATTTTTGGCAACTGTCTGTGTGTCTGAAGCTGTAGACTTCACGCCATGTGTTGTCTCTGGAGCATCTTTTCAGGGTGGACAACAGTTACAGCGAATTACAGTGTGTTACAGTAATAGTTGTGTGTGTTACAGTAATAGTTGTGTGTGTTACAGTATTACAGTGTGTTACAGTATTACAGTGTGTAACAGTAATAGTTGTGTGTGTTACAGTATTACAGTGTGTTACAGTAATAGCTGTGTGTGTTACAGTATTACAGTGTGTAACAGTAATTACAGTGTGTGTTACAGTATTACAGTGTGTAACAGTAATAGTTGTGTGTGTTACAGTATTGCAGTGTGTTACAGTAATAGTTGTGTGTGTTACAGTATTACAGTGTGTTACAGTAATAGCTGTGTGTGTTACAGTATTACAGTGTGTAACAGTAATAGCTGTGTGTGTTATAGTATTGCAGTGTGTTACAGTAATAGTTGTGTGTGTTACAGTATTACAGTGTGTTACAGTAATAGCTGTGTGTGTTACAGTATTACAGTGTGTAACAGTAATAGCTGTGTGTGTTACAGTATTACAGTATTACAGTGTAACAGTAATAGTTGTGTGTGTTACAGTATTACAGTGTGTAACAGTAATAGTTGTGTGTGTTACAGTATTACAGTGTGTTACAGTGGGTGTGTTACAGTAATAGCTGTACAGTGGTGTTTACAGTATTACAGTGTGTACAGGAACAGTAATAGCTATCTCTGTGTGTGTGTGTTTATAGTATTGCAGTGTTACAGTAATAGTTGTGTGTGTTACAGTATTACAGTGTGTTACAGTAATAGCTGTGTGTGTTACAGTATTACAGTGTGTAACAGTAATAGCTGTGTGTGTTATAGTATTGCAGTGTGTTACAATATTTTAGTTTGTGACACTTAAAGTGCACTGTGTGACAGGATTGCAGTGTGTTACAACAACAGTGTTGTCTTTGTTGTAGCTTTTCATGGTGGACAACGGAGCGGACGACTGGCGGATAGCCATGACCTACGAGCGCATTCTCTTCATCGTGCTGGAGCTCCTGGTTTGCGCCATCCACCCAATCCCGGGACAGTATGTTTTCACGTGGACGGCACGTTTGGCCTTTACGTACACGCCGTCTGTGGCCGATGCTGATGTGGACATCATCTTGTCCATCCCCATGTTCCTGCGTCTCTATTTAATCGGCCGCGTCATGCTGCTGCATAGCAAACTGTTTACGGACGCTTCGTCGCGCAGCATTGGCGCCCTTAACAAGATCAACTTTAACACACGCTTCGTCATGAAGACCCTTATGACCATCTGCCCTGGCACCGTGTTGCTCGTCTTTAGCATCTCCTCATGGATCATAGCCGCCTGGACAGTGCGTGTGTGTGAGAGGTGAGACAGGAAGCCACAGGGTTGACAAATTCATTTAAAAACAGTCCCGCCGTGCGTCTTTTTATTGTTATGTTACTGTTCACATTGTTCATTGTTGTGTTTTTTGCCCCTCCCTCCCTCCCTCCCTCCCTCCCCCCTCCCACCCTCCTCCCACCCCACTCTACATCGCTGCTGGATAGGGGTCCAAAGTGAGTCTATGTTTGTTTTCGTGTTTTTTTTTCTCATCAGTGGAAAAATTCCTCAGTGCCTGTCGTCTGGTTGGCTGATGACTTCCTCAAGCTTTGTTTGGATTCTGCAGATCAGCAATCATGCATTCGTCCCCTGGTGCACTGCATTGCTGCTACGTCCGAAATCCCAAACTTTCAAACCGCATCATTATTATCCTTCACTCCGATCAGCGCTGGTGACGTGTCACTCGCAGGGTTTTGGGATCGTCCCCCCCTCAGGTCCCGCCCACTGAGGGGATTATTGAAAACCTAGTTCTTGTTTTTCTTATATTGAATTTTCATCCACACAAAAATACAGAAGCAATTTTACAGGAACATCTCCAGGCCTCGGTCGAAATCTGGCCGTTTGCTGCGATGAGTCCAGGAGCCGTATGACATCACAGACCTTTATTATTGGCAACACACTAAGCAGGAACACAAACACACTTTTGACCTCTACAACAAAATACTTTGGTAAACGTTGCTTTTAGATACGGGATACCTTGTTTTTGTGTGGACGGCAAAAAAACCCTACATTTGCAAAAATATGCATACGTGTGGGCGGGGCCTCGAACGCCATGTGTAGTAAACATGGCTGTATTCATCCTCATGGTAGTGCAGACCTGCCAACTCTTGCATAGCGTTTAGCGTTTAGCATAGGAGCCTATTGTTTCCCTCACATTCTCTTTCAACAACCCATTCAAAGATTCGTCTTTTTTTCCTCCAAAACCCTCGAATCAATCTAGAATAATTGAGACCGTTAAACTCGCTGAAATAAACGAACTTCTGAAGCCCCGCCCACTTTAACAGCTATGCTGCTGATGCACTTTTCTCTACACTGCTATCCTGCTCTCTCGCTTCCTTGTGCGGTAAACTGAAGACGATTGGAGAACGAGGAACCAGGAAGCGGTTAGCATGCTATATTCTACCCGGTAGTCAGGCCACACTGTTACCATAGAAACTGGTGTGTCTGTAAACAGGAGCTGCATCCATACTATAGAGTACGCAACAAAAACTAAACGTAAAGTGAGTATGTCGGAATTCCCGGTTGATGAACTTTTACTCGGATTGTGTAGTAGGTATACGATGGTCACTTTACTATCCGAAGACGGGGTAGTAGTCGGGAAAGACAGCCCGTCATATTCCGGAATGCTGCAAAGCAGCTAAGTGGCACAAGATTCTTCCTACTTTTTACAGTAAAATCTAATTCAGAACATCTAAAAACATCACTGATGTCTCTTTGGTAAAGTGGACTACATTTTGCGCTGTTACGTTGTATGTCACGTAACACATATGTCAACATGGCGGATGTAGTATGTGCAAAATTTTATTCATAATATTCATAATTACACTATACCGATTGCATGTTTTACCGGTCAGGCAGCATGTACTAACTCAAATGCAGTACCTACTCAAGCTGGATGTGGCGTCAGATGCGGCAAGGTGTTTCCGGTAGTCAACTGAAGAAAACGCTGCTGTCGACATTCCAGGCAGCACTCTGGGTTCTGACAGAGAATTGTATAAGAGCAGTGTAACACACACATTCCTTCTCCTCTGGTTGGCAGGTCTGGTTTTGAGTTCAAAAGGTTTGACCTTTAACCTTTGACAGCTTGCGGTTCTGTCCAGGGGAACAGGTTTGGCCCATATCTTGGGGGAAGGTGAAGTCAAATCAGTGCATCTTTTCCAGGCCCCAGGCTAAGGGAGAGTGCTGAGGCTAAGCTAAGATAAGCTAAGCTAAGCTAGGCTAGGCTAAGCCAGTCATCTTAATGTTGGCTAATCTTCACACACGCTTCCCTTTTCCCCAGTTTATGATCCAAAGTGCCTGTCTTGCTCTCCTCACTCATCCCATTCCATCCCACCGGCTGCTCGAAGAGGGGTGTGTGTTAGCACGCATGTTTACCCTCACACACACACATTTGGGAATGAACCGACTCATTTGTGAGGTGTGAATTGTGTGTTACATTTTTTTTTTTTGTTTTCTTGCTCTTGTTCTTGTTTGCTTCATTTTTTGACTTAATTTTGCTCTGGTTTTTACTTTTTGGGTCAGTTTTACACAGTGTTGTTTTATGCTAGCTAACCGAGCACACGTGCTTAGCATCGAATAGTTTATTATATAAATTAGATGTTTATAGTATGTGTACTGTATATATGTCTATGCTGTACTATGTGGTATTTAATATCTATAATATTTAATATCTATTTAAATACCTGTAACGCAGGCAGTGAGGTTTGAGCCGTAGCTAAAGCAGCATGCTAGTTAGCAGTGTGTTTCTTATAGCTAATGACAGCCATGATGCTGAAGGGGGATTAAATCTGCTAGCTCAGTGTGTCATAGCCTTATTAGCGACATTCTCCCCTCTGATTTGCCCCTGAAAAAGCAACAGTACTCCTGTTTTAACACTTCATTTTGGCTAATAGCAATCAACGTAATGAGTTAGCTGCTACATTTATGACACAGTGCATGCTTCGATTGATTTACAGACACATAAATCAGCCACACACACATACACACACAACAATATCTGCTACATAAACAAGCTAACATTCCTTACATAAAGTGTATATGTCCATGCTAATTGCAATAATGTGGCTTGCTAACTAAGATTAGCTAGGTAATGTGTCCTGTAAATACATTAGCTAAGCATGCTAATTGAAAGCTTATGTGTAATAATGATCTAGCTAACATTTGTGCTTAACATTGCTAGCAATGAAACAAATGAAATGTGTTAACTAATTAAGAACAAGTGTATTGTAAGCAATGCTATTTAAAAGGACTAGCTGCCCAAGGTAACATCTGTAGAATCTATTAGCATGTATTAGCAAAGATGACATTTTTCATATTTTCCAGTCAGCTCAGCTAATGTGCTAGTTATATGTTTAGATGGTTTTAAGTGTCTATTTGTTTATATGAGTGGATTTTCTCACACTTTACTTGAGTCTGTTAGCTGAATTACTTACCCGGAATTTGTTAGCTGAATTACTGACCTGGAATCTGTTCTCTGAATTACAGACCTGGAATCTGTTAGCTGAATTACTGACCTAAAACCTGTTAGCTAAATTACTGACCTGGAATCTGCTCTCTGAATTACTGACCTGGAATCTGTTCTCTGAATTACCGACCTGGAATCTGTTAGCTGAATTACTGACCTAAAACCTGTTAGCTAAATTACTGACCTGGAATCTGTTAGCTGAATTACTGACCTGGAATCTTTTAGCTGAATTACTGACCTGGAATCTTTTAGCTGAATTACTGACCTGGAATCTTTTAGCTGAATTACTGACCTGGAATCTGTTAGCTGAATTACTGACCTGAAACCTGTTAGCTGAATTACTGACCTGGAATCTGTTCTCTGAATTACTGACCTGGAATCTGTTCTCTGAATTACTAAACGGGAATCTTTTAGCTGAGCTGGTATCTTATAAAAGTCTTTCTGAGATGCTGTAAATATGCTGCTAGTTAAATAAACAAATATGTTACTAAGATGCTAGCTCTGGTAATTATGCTTAAGTGACACCCTCAACATGCTAATATGCTTGTGATCCTAATTAGATCATTTATACATAAATAATTTTCAGACACTGAAAGATCTTGTGCTTCAAAAATGCTGTTTAAAGCTGGGTGCCAATACTTTCTCACCTTCTCAATACCAAGCCCATGTTTGTATATGTGCTTGTTTACAGGAAGTGCTACTAAGAGCCATTTGTATCAGTGTGACTCGCACGTGTGATTGGCTGGTTTACAGACTCTAAGGATACCAGGTTCAAAGCCTTGATGTTCGGTCATGTGACCACTGATTTGAACCCTGGGGTTTTTTGGGTCAGGTTCACTTGGTTAGGGTTTGTCAGCGTCTGACCACCGAGTGACCGATGTGTTGATGTTTGTTTATTTTCAAGTGATGTTGTTGTTTATTAACAAAGCCATTACGTGTTTTTCTTGGTTTTTTTTAGATATCATGACAAACAGGAAGTGACCAGTAACTTCCTGGGGGCCATGTGGTTGATCTCCATCACTTTCCTGTCCATTGGTTATGGAGACATGGTTCCACACACCTACTGCGGAAAAGGAGTGTGTCTGCTGACAGGAATCATGGTGCGTCTACGCCACAGCCTCCAATACAGACAATACATACACCAGAAAACCAATTAGGAAGTAACATCAGATTTTTAGGAATCAAACTACAGACGCTTTCTTGAGTGACAGAAATTATTAGATGCTAAATTTTTTCCTGTAAACCTCATGCCCTGTTTTCACTTCTCATTGGCTCCTCTGCAGGGGGCGGGCTGTACTGCTCTGGTGGTTGCCGTGGTAGCCAGGAAGCTTGAGCTGACCAAGGCGGAGAAACACGTTCATAACTTTATGATGGACACTCAACTCTGCAAAAGAGTTAGTCTCTCTTCACACACACTCCTCCACTCAACCTACAATCTAGAGAGAAAGACAGAGAGAGTAACAGACAGAGAGAGAGAAACAAAGACAGAGAGAGAGACAGAGAGAGTGAAAGAAACAGAGAGAGAGACAGAGAGAGAGAGAGAGAGAGACAGCCAGACAGAGAGAGAGAGAGAGAGAGAGACTGATTTCTGACCCTGAGTGTGAGAGCAGCCATGGAGGATCTTTATTAAATATTGTGGATTTTGATTGGAATGTTGTTTTTTTCTCTGTTTGGCTCCGCCCTTTAGTGTTTACGTTTGCTCTGTCTGATAAAAAACTGCAACATCTTAAAATTTAAATAAATTAGAATAAGTTCATTACAACATTTGTCAACAAGTAAGTATCTGAATAATTGAGTATCTGATCCATTGAGTAATCCACTGAGTGATTGATCCAGTAAGTGATTGATTCTAGCGAGTGAGTGATCCAGTGAGTGAGTAATCCAGTGAGTGAGTGATCCAGTGAGTGAGTGATCCAGCGAGTGAGTGATCCAGTGAGTGAGAGATCCAGTGAGTGAGTGATCAAGGAAGTGAGTGATCCAGTGAGTAAGTGATCATCCAGTGAGAGATCCAGTGAGTGGGTAATCCATGATCCAGTGAGTGATCATTTAATCAGTCACTTTTTTTTGTTTTGATTCCTGCTGTTTGTGTAACAGGTAAAGAACACGGCTGCTAACGTACTCAGGGAAACATGGCTGATCTACAAACACACCAAACTGGTGAAGAAGATCGACCACGCCAAGGTCAGGAAACACCAGCGCAAGTTCCTACAGGCCATTCATCAGTGAGTAACACACACACACACACACACACACTCACTACACACTACACACACTCACTACACACACTCACTATATACACACACTCACTTCACACACACACACACACACACACACACACACACGCACTCAACACACACACTCACTACACACACACACACACACACATACTACACACACACTCACTACACACACACTCACTTCACACACTCACTATACACACACACTCACTTTAAACACACAACATACACACACACACTCACTACACACACACACACACACACAAACACACACAACACACACACACTCACCACACACACACACACTACGCACACTCAACACACACACACACACTCAACACACACACTCACTTCACACACACTCACTTCACACACACACAGCATAAACACACACTCACTACACACACACACACACTAACTACACACACTCACTACACACACTCACTATACACACACAGAACATACACATACTCACACACACACACTCACTACACACACACAACAACAAACACACTTAACACAAACACACACTCACTACACACACACACACACACACACACTCTCAACACATACAACAGACACACTCACTATACACACACACACACACTACGCACACTCAACACACACACACACACACACACACACACACTCAAAACACACACAACAAGCACATACAACACACACACATTCAGGATTAGCCGCTTAGCATTTGAAAGGAGAATGTAACTGTTTTCAGAAACATTAATGCTAATGAAGTTTACTGATTATTGAATTTTACACAGTACAAAAGTTTAGTGTGTGTGTGTGTGTGTGTGTGTGTGTGTGTAGCCAGTTGTGTGTGTGTGTGTGTGTGTGTGTGTGTTTTGTGCATTTTGAGGTTTTTAAAACTGTGTTGTATGTTCCGTCTGTTTTGTCTTAAATCACTGCAGAGCTCAGAAGTAAGTTGTGTCTTTTTCTCTCCTCCTCCTCCTCCTCCTCCTCCTCCTCTTTTCTCATGATTACATTTGAAGCTGGATGCTCAGTTACCCTGAAACACAACAACAAAAACCTTAAAGCAGCATCTTCTTAGCTTCAAATCCATCCGCGCCCATCCATCTGACCCGCATCCGCGCTACGCTAGCAGCCTGCTGAAATGATCCTCATTACACTCCATTATAAACGATTAGCCAACAGTGCCGACGGCGTCCTACACCCAGAATCTCGCCGTTCACTCCTCCACCTGACTGTGCTGTTTATTCCGTTTGCACGTGGTGTTAGCATGCTAAAACGGCTGTTAGCTGTGATGCTGTGATGTCTGAGTAACTCTAGTGACCTGCAAGCTAGCTAGTCATACTTAAAGCCTTATTCGATTGGGATTTCAGCTAGCAACATGTGGATCTGGCTAATCTACTTTTCTACTGCTAGCGAGATAGTTATAGCTATTAGCTACTAATGTACCTCACTATGGTTTTGCTAGCTAGCTTGTTTAATAGCATGCTAATTCAAGTGAACAATCTGTAAAAAAATTCCCTAAAGTTTCTGGACATCAGCTATCTCATATTTCTGTTCATCGAATCTAGTGCAGGCACGCTAGCCTGCTAGTCACCTTTAACACATCGCAGATAGAGTTCAGTTTTATAGCTTGCTAGCATTGGTAAAAAAAAATGATTATGCTCAAAACAGTATTCCGTTTTCTTCACTTCAGGATTCGGAGGTTTTTGTTTCTTGAGGACTTTAGCTAGCAGGCTCAGCTGATTAGCTTGTTGCTAACAAGCTAGACTAATGCCTCAAATTCCTGGAGTTAGCGGTATCTCGCGGTTCGTACAGCATTCACCTTCACGCTAAAGTCACATAAACATCTGTGACACCCACAGAGTGTTTACTGACGAGTGAGTGTGTGTTTGTGTGTGTGTGTGTGTGTGTGTGGTAAATGATTCATGTGAGATCCGGTGCAGAGATAAACAGAGAAAGAGTTTATTAGTGTAACAGAGTCGTCATCTGCTTCCTGGAGGAAGTGAAAGTGTTGGAGTTCGAACCCCCCTGAACCCCGCCTGACCCCCCCGCCCCACTGTACCCCACCACCCACCCCCACCCCCGCACACCCCCCATACCGGCATCTGGATATGTAAAATGATCTCATTTTAAATTTGTTGTAGAAAAACGGCATTAGATTTTCATCTATAAGGAGAAAGAAACGCTGTGAGAGACGTTGTGACCCCCGCGTGACCCTCGGTCTGTAAACCGCCTACAGACTCCAGATTCCTCTGGGACGGGATTCAGCACGAGGTGTAAACACTTAAATAGGGGGGCCCAAATCTACGATCTCATCTAGGGCATCACCAGAGCCTGGGCCAGCCCTGTGTGTGTGTGTGTGTGTGTGTGTCTGTGTGTGTGGTGTGTGTGTGTGTGTGTGTGTGTGTGTGTAGTGTGACTGTATTTCGAGGCCTGTCGGACACGGGCGAGACTCGACTTTCTGGAGACCACCAACATTCTGAAACTGTTGCTCTGACCTTTAAAGGGAAGTTTCCGGGTTTTGTTGTGGTTTCTTTCAGAGGAAACTCTCGCTCGCTGCTGCAATCTTTCGTTTATTTTTCTTCTTATCAGCTGCTGGTTGAATTCACTTCTCTTCTATTGTTTTTATTGTAAACGGCTCTGAAGGCGGCGGTCATTACCCTTTAAGTATTGGAGGAGCAGCACTGTTTGGGTTCTTGCAGTTTAAAGGTCACGATCCGTCAGCATGCAGACCGCCGTCAGACCGGAAACAGCAGCTTGTGAAACTTTGGGCAGCTCGAGCGCCAAACCAGCACCACTGAGTCGCCATCGCTGGCGGGGACTTCACATCCAAACATCCAACAGTTTTAACCAGAGCAAAAATCCTCTTTTCTCCTGAAGCGACAGATTTAAAACACAGCTGCAGTGACATCTAGTGGACAAATTATTTAGCTTCTTTATTTTAAATGTAAATGTTCAGTCAGACTGATTTCTTTATTTTTCTCAGCATTATGATAAACAGATGATTAAATCTTTAATTATTAAATGTGATCTCTAACACTGATCTCTTAACACTGATTTTTAATAGTGATCTCCAACAGTGATCTCTAACAGTGATCTCTAACGGTGATCTCTAACAGTGATCTCTAACAGTGATCTCTAACAGTGATCTCTAATGGTGATCTCTAACAGTGATCTCTAACAGTGATCTCTAACAGTGATCTCTAATGGTGATCTCTAACAGTGATCTCTAACACTGATCTCTAACACTGATCTCTTAAACACTGATCTCTTAACACTGATCTCTTAACACTGATTTTTAATAGTGATCTCCAACAGTGATCTCTAACAGTGATCTCTAACAGTGATCTCTAATGGTGATCTCTTATATAATAATCATTTAAATAAGTTAAAAATTGAAATCTACACTGTAAAATCCGGTAATAACTGTATAATATTAACAACTAGCATGCTAAGTAGCAGTGAGCGACTGACTGCTGTTAGTAAATAGGGATTAGTGTCAGTGTCGCTGCTTGGTCGCGCGTCTGATCAGTCTGTCAGGAGTGAAAAAAAATACTGATCATCTTTTCTATTTGTGTTAAAGTCCAGACAGAAACAGTGAATAGGCTGCTAGTAAATGCTAGCATGTGACTAGCATAAATTGCCAGCATGACCTGTAGAAGTTTTTTCCTCCTGTATGGGGATCAGTCGATCGGATCAGTGTGATGTTTGAGGATCAGTGATGATCTGATGGACGTCTGAAAGCGGAGCGTACTTGTCACAGTTTTCTCGTCCCCAAGTCCATTTCCTGTAAATAGTTTCTGCATGTCTGATCTGAACATCTGCATGCTTCCCTTCATCTACAAAAGAACCAGTCAGACACCTCACACTAATTCTCTCTCTCTCTCTCTCTCTCTCTCTGTGTCTCTGTCTGTCTCTCTCTCTCTCTCTCTCTCTCTCTCTCTCTCTCTCTCTCTTTTTTTCCCCTCTCGCCAACTCTCTTTTTTTTTTTCCCTCTCTCTCTCTCTCTGTGTCTTCCGCTCTCTCTCTCTCTCCTCCTCTCTCTCCTCTCTTTTTTTTCCCTCTCATCTTTTTTCCCCTTCCTCTCTCTCTCTCTCTCGCTCCTCTCTCTGTCTCTGTCTGTCTCTCTCTCTCTCTCTCTCTCTCTCTC
>VCAZ01000344.1:155865-188365 GCA_005784505.1 Bagarius yarrelli | reverse complement strand
AGTGGATAAAAGTGTCAAATTTCTCACTTTAATCATCGGTTATGTTTTTCAGGTTCTATTGGGAATCAAATATCGACTCATTTGATTTGAAACTCTTTTAGTTTTTATTTTATTCAACATTCCAACTTTCCCAGAATTTATGTATTTATTTATTTATAAGACTTTGTTATTTCAGCTAAAAACTTTATGTTCTGAGAAGGTTTTTTCCAATGTTCTGTTTTGGTTTCAGGAACCAGATTTAAAACACATAAACGTCCAGTTTGCTTAACGAGCATAAAAACTTTATTTGATGGTTATTTTATGTTGATGATGATGATGCAATGAAGATGATGATGGTGATGCTGATGATGCTAATAAAGATGGGGAAGATGTTGATAATGATGAAGATGATGTGATAAAGTTGATGATGATGAAGATGTTTTGATGGTGCTGCTAATGATGAAGATGAATATGATAATGTAGAAGATGATGATGAAGATTATGTCGATGATGCTAATGATGATGATGAGGATGATGATGATGAATGCCTCCCTCAGTACTGTTTTATTGCTTTAGTCTTCGTGTCTTTTTGCGGTAACAGTATGTGTTCTCTAGTTCAGACAAATGATTCGACTCTGAATCGGTTCCGAGTCATACAGGCTCGGTCGACAGCAGCAGTTTGAATCTTTCTTCCGTGTTAAACTTTAAATTCTCGGGACTTTTAGAACTTTTTCTCTCTTTTTTTAGTCCCAGCCCTAAAATCTGATCTGTTTAAACTATTAAACTGTTTTAACAAGTGTATAAAACACAAACACTATTACAAAACTTTTATTTTAATATCCACTAAATAACCGACATGTTTCCTCAGAGCGCAAAGCTTCATATCTGATGCTGCGTGTGTGTGTGTTTGAGAGAGATAGAGTGTGTGAGTGTGTGTGAGAGAGGGAGAGAGAGTGTGTGTGTGTGTGTGTGTGTGTGAGAGAGAGAGAGATAGAGTGTGTGTGTGTGAGAGAGAGAGAGTGTGTGTGTGTGTGTGTGTGAAGAGAGAGAGAGAGAGCGCGAGTGTGTGTGAGTGTGTGTGTGTGTGTGTGTGTGTGAGAGAGAGAGAGAGAGAGAAAGAGAGTGTGTGTGTGTTACAGCTGCAGATCTTCCACGTTTACACATAAAGGGGGGCTCAGGGCGGATCGGGTTGCCAGATAGTAAAAATGACATTAAAATACACATTCATCAGAGAGATTCAAGGTTTTTTTCCCCAAACGGAATGTGTGTGTGTGTGTGTGTGTGTGTGTGTGTGTTATTAAAGTTGCACTGATACATTAACGTAATTCAAAGTGTAAATGAATGTAATTTGTATATTTATATTTTCTTACAATGATTTGTTAGGCTGGATTAAAGTATTAATATGTAAACACAGAATTGGTGATTTATACATTAATCACAGACAGAAACTTAATGTAATATTACAATATTAAATTACATACAAATAATAATGTTTTTCACAGAATGTAAAAGAGACAAATAGGTATTTAATAAAAGCCTTTATTTTATTGACAGATTTCATGTATAAATGTTGTAGATTGTTGTTGTTAATAAAGTAAATCGGATTTAGAATTTAAATTAAGTTTTAATGCAATCAGATTTTGTTTGCCTCCCCCCCCGACACACACACACACACAGTTTTAAACAATAAATGGGGGATCATATCTGGCAACCAGGCTGGAAAAAAATCTGCGCGTTCTCTCTCTCTGTCTGTCTCTCTGTCTCTCTGTCTCTCTCTCTCTCTCTGTCTGTCTCTCTCTCTCTCTGTCTGTCTCTCTCTGTTGCGCGGACACACACGAGGCAAATGTGCAGTGTAACTTTAGGACTGTGTGTGTGTGTGTTAGTCCGGTTCTTTTCTCCATGATGTCCCGCCCGAGGATGATCCTGAGTGCGGTGCTGGCGTTGTGGGCGTGCGGTTGGTGCAGCCCGGGTCCGGTGGAGGACGTGCGGGTGGACCCGTATTCCCGACCGCAGCAGTGCATCAGAGAGGTGCAGAAAGGAGACCTGGTCCGGTACCACTACAACGCCACGTTCGCTGACGGCACACAGTTCGACTCCAGGTACCAAACAACTGTACATTCTGTACGGAAACACACACACACACACACAATTCCGAGGCCTTCAGTGTTGATGAACTTTAAAGAACTTTACTGCTGAAGCAGAAGGTCCGATTCCTGCATCACTTCCGGTTTCTGCGGCGCGTGCTTATTATTACGGGTGTGAAGTTTCAGGGTTTTTTTGTGGTTTTGATGATAAACGTCAATCGACTGTCAATCAACGCGTTTATTAAGCCACGCCCACAAACATCCATAAAAGGGAATGTGTTTGGAAAAAAAACCTCTGTTTGTAATAAAATTTGTAGCTTTTTTTTAACAATTATTTCTAACATTAGTAAATATTCTAAAAATAATGTTTTGAAGTGGATAAACAGTCCAGGAATGGAGTGTGTGTGTGTGTGTGTGTGTGTGTGTGTGTGTGTGTGTGTGTGTGTGTGTGTGTCTTTAAATGTACCTTGAACATATTCTCCGGTTCATCCTGATGTTCCTGTGAGAATTCAGAGACAGAGACTGACACAACTGAATGATAACTATAGTGTGTGTGTGTGTGTGTGTGTGTGTGTGTGTGTGTGTGTGTGTATGTGTGTGTAGTTATGACAGAGGCACAGCGTTCTTCGTGCAGGTCGGTGAAGGACGTCAGATTGCAGGAGTGGACAAAGGCATCGTGGGAATGTGTTTAAATGAGCGCAGGAAAATCACCGTCCCTCCTCACCTGGCTTACGGAAGTCAAGGAGCAGGTAACACACACACACACACACACACACACACACACAGCCTGTCCTTCCTCATTCTGGATCTTTTATCTCTCTCTGTCTCTCTCTCAGGTAACACTATTCCCCCTGATGCGACTCTGGTGTTTGATCTCCTGCTGCTTGACATTTTTAATATGGCCGATCGGGTGAAGACGCAGGTCATACAGACGCCGCCGAACTGCACACGTTCCGTCAGGAAGTCTGATTTTGTCCGATTTCACTTTAATGGAACTTTGCTGGACGGTTCATCGTTCGACTCCAGGTGAGACACATAAACACTGTAAATAGTCTGTGGTGAGTGTGTCCTAAACCACACACACTGTTTACTACACTGACTACATGTGTGTGTGTGTGTGTGTGTGTGTGTGTTAGTTACGGTCGCTCTCAGACGCAGGATAATCTAATCGGAGACGGCTGGTTGATTAAAGGACTGGAGGAAGGCTTGTTGGGAATGTGTGTGGGAGAAATCCGAAACTTTGTCATCCCTCCGTTTTTAGCTTTTGGAGAAAAAGGATACGGTAAAACACACACACACACATACACACACACAGTAAGTTGTCTGCTTTTATTATTATTTACAATTCTGGTGGATTTAGGAAAAGAGATTCCTCCTCACGCCACGGTGGTGTACAATATCCTGCTGGTGGACCTGTACAACCCCAAAGATGACATCACCGTGGAGATCCAGAAGATCCCTGAACCCTGCACACGCAGATCCATTAAAGGAGATTACATGCGCTATCACTACAACGGCACCTTCCTCAACGGCGATGCCTTCGACAGCAGGTCAGCGGGTCACAGCCCACGCCATTCAATTCAAATTTCTGTTATTCAGATAACTCGATTTATTTAAATGATTTAATTCATTTAGATAATTCACAATATTCGGATAACTCGATTTATTTAAATGATTCATTTAGATTATATATTCAGATTAACTCTTTGATGATTCATTAGATTCATTTCAATTTCAATATTCGGATGAACATTATTCGATTTTTTTTATTTTAAATGATTCACTTCATTTAGATGATTCACATTATTCAGATAACTCATTATATTTAAATGATTCACATATAGATTATATGTTATTCAGATAACTCGTTTTATTTAAATGATTCACTTCATTTAGATGATTTCATTTTTCAGTTAAATGATTCATCATTATTATTCAGATAACTGTTTCGCTTCAGAATTTATAAGACCATTATTCAGATAAATGATTTAATTATGAAACCATTTATTCAGAATAACTCATTAGTCAGATTCACATATAGTATTGTAAGTGACTATAGTATTGTAAGTGACTATAGTATGACTATGTAAAGTGACTATAGTATTGTGTAAGTGACTATAGTATTGTAATTGTGAGTGACTATAGTATTGTAAGTGACTATAGTATTGTAAAGTGACTATAGTATTGTGAGTGTAAAGTGACTATAGTATTGTAAGTGTGACTATTGTAAGTGACTATAGTATTGTATTGATTGTAAGTGACTATAGTATTTATTGTAAAGTGTATATATTATTGTGAGTGACTATAGTATTGTGAGTGACTATAGTATTGTAGTGACTATATATTGTGAGTGACTATTATATTGTGAGTGACTATAGTATTGTAAAGTGACATTGTAAAGTATAGTATTAAGTGTATTGTAAGTGACTATAGTATATGTGTAGTAAGTGACTATAGTATTGTGAGTGACTATAGTATTGTATGTGTAGTATTGTAAGTGACTAGACTATAGTATTGTTGTAATTGTGAGTGACTATAGTATTGTAAGTGACTATAGTATTGTAAGTGACTATAGTATTGTAAAGTGACTATAGTATTGTTATTGTAAAGTGACTATAAGTGACTATAGTATTATTGTGAGTGACTAGTATAGTATTGTGTAAGTGACTATAGTATTGACTATAGTATTGTGAGTGACTATTGTAGTATTGTAAGTGACTATATTGTAGTGTAAAGTGACTATAGTATTGTAAAGTGACTATAGTATTGTAAGTGTAGTGACTATAGTGTATTGTAAGTGACTATGTAAGTGACTATAGTATTGTGACTATAAGTAAAGTGACTATAGTATTGTAAAGTGACTATAGTATAGACTATATTATTGTAAAGTGACTATAGTATTGTAGCAAGTGTAGTCAAGTGACTATAGTATTGTAGTGCTATAGTAGTGACTATATTGTAGTGACTATAGTATTGTGAGTGACTATAGTATATGCATGTAAAGTGACTATAGCATTGTAAAGTGACTATAGCATTGTAAAGTGACTATAGTATTGTAAAGTGACTATAGTATTGTCAGCGACTATAGTGTTGTCAGCGACTAGACTATAGTATTGTAAAGTGACTATAGTATTGTAAGTGACTATAGTATTGTAAGTGACTATAGTATAGTGACTATAGTATTGTGAGTGACTATAGTATTGTGAGTGACTATAGTATATTGTAAAGTGACTATAGTATTGTGAGGACGACTATATGTAATTGAGCGACTATAGTATTGTGAGCGACTATAGTATTGTGAGTGACTATAGTATTGTGATTGACTAAGTGACTATCGAAGTATTGTGTAGTAAGTGACTATAGTATTGTAAAGTGACTATAGATTGACTATGAGTGACTATAGTATTGTAGTGACTATATTGTGAGTGACTATAGTATTGATTTGACTAGTAAGTGACTATTGTAGTATTGTAAAGTGACTATAGTATTGTAGTACTATAGTGTAAAGTGACTATAGCATGTGTAAAGTGACTATAGCATTGTGTGAGTGACTATAGTTATTGTGAATTAGTGACTACATTAGTGTAAAAGACTATATTGTAAAGTGACTATAGTATAGTGTAATTGAGTGACTATAGTATTGTAAGTGACACTATAGTATTGTACTATAGTATTGTGAGTGACTATAGTATTGTAAAGTGACTATAGTATTGTAGTATTGTAGTATTGTGAGTGACTATAGTATTTATTGTAAAGTGACTATAGTATTGTAAAGTGACTATAGTATTGTAAGTGACTATAGTATTGTAGTACTATTGTCATGAGTGACTATGAGTGACTATAGTATTGTAGTGACTATGTATTGTGACTAGTATTGTATTGTAAAGTGACTATAGTAGTGACTAGTATTGTAAGTGACTATAGTATTGTAAAGTGACATAGTATTGTAGTATTAGTATTGAGTGACTAGTAGCTATAGTATTGTAGTGAGTGACTATTGTAGTATTGTGAGTGACTATAGTATTGTAGTATGTGTACTTAGTATGTAAGTGACTATAGTATTGTAAAGTGACTATAGTATTGTAAGTGTAGTATAATTATAAAGTGACTATATTGTAGTGACTATGTATTGTGAGTGACTATAGTATTGTAAATGTTTGAGTGTGTGTGCGTATATGTGGGTTGAGGTAGTTGAGTTCGGTGTGTTGAGCAGCCTGATGGCTTGAGGAAAGAAACTGTACACATTCGGGTTGTGAGGGTCCGAATGCTGCGGTATCTTTTCCCAGAGGGCAGGAGTGTGAAGTGAGTGTGAAGAGTGAGTGTGAAGAGTGAGTGTGAAGAGTGAGTGTGAAGAGTGAGTGTGAAGAGTGAGTGTGAAGAGTGAGTGTGAGTGGAAGTGAGTGTGAGTGTGAGGTGAGTGTGAAGAGTGAGTGTGAAGAGTGAGTGGGGTCCTCCACAATGCTGTTAGCTTTGCGGATGCAGCGTGTGGTGTAGATGTCCGTTATAGAGGGAAGAAAGACTCCGATGATCTTCTCAGCTGTTCTCACTGTCCTCTGCAGGGTCTTGCGATCCGAAACGGTGCAGTTCCCAAACCAGGCAGTGATGCAGCTGCTCAGAATGCTCTCGATGGTCCCTCTGTAGAACATTGTCAGTATGGGAGGTGGAAGGTGGGCTTTCCTCAGCCTTTTCAGGAAGTAGAGGCGCTTCTGGGCTTTTTTGCTAATAGAGCTGGTGTTGAGTGACCAGGTGAGGTTCTCCGTCAGGTGGACACCATGAAATTTAGTGTCCTTGACGATCTCTACCGAGGAGCCGTCGATGTTCAGCGGAGAATGGTCGCTCTTTGCTTTTCTGAAGTCAACAACTATCTCCTTAGTCTTGTCAACGTTCAGAGACAGGTTGTTGGCTCTACACCGAGCGGTTAGCTGTTTCACCTCCTCTCTGTATGCTGACTCGTCGTTCTTGCTGATGAGACCAGCCACGGTCGTGTCATCGGCGAACTTAATGATGTGATTTGAGCTGTGCATTGCTGCACAGTCATGAGTCAGCAGAGTGAACAGCAGTGGACCCAGCACGCAGCCCTGCGGGGCTCAAGTGTTCAGTGTGGTGGTGCTGGAGATGCTGTTTCCAATCCGGACTGACTGAGGTCTTCCCGTCAGAAGGTCCAGGATCCAGTTGCAGATGGAGGTGTTCAGGCCCAGCAGGCTCAGCATCTCGATCAGATGCTGAGGGATGATTGTGTTAAATGCTGAACTAAAGTCTATGAACAGCATTCGTACGTATGTGTCTTTATTGTCCATGTGTGTGAGGGCCAGATGGAGAGTTGTGGCAATAACGTCGTCTGTGGAACCATTCGGACGGTACACAAACTGGCGCAGTGTGGAGGGCAGCAGGGTCTTAATGTGCCTCATGACGACCCATTCGAAGCATTTCATCACAATAGGTGTGAGTGCGACGGGACGGTAGTCATTGAGGCAGGAGACTGCTGACTTTTTCGGCACAGGGACGATGGTAGCAGTTTTGAGGCAGTTTTTGAGTTATTCAGATAACTCATTTTATTTAAATGATTCACTACATTTAGATGATTCACATGATTCAGATAACTCATTTTATTTAAATGATTCACTACATTTAGATGATTCACATGATTCAGATAACTCATTTTATTTAAATGATTCACTACATTTAGATGATTCACATGATTCAGATAACTCATTTTATTTAAATGATTCACTACATTTAGATGATTCACATGATTCAGATAACTCATTTTATTTAAATGATTCACTAACATTTAGATGATTCACATGATTCAGATAACTCATTTCTATTTAAATGATTCACTACATTTAGATGATTCACATGATTCAGATAACTCATTTTATTTAAATGATTCACTACATGATTCAGATAACTCATTTATTAAATGATTCACTACATTTAGATGATTCACATGATTCAGATAACTCATTTTATTTAAATGATTCACTACATTTAGATGATTCACATGATTCAGATAACTCATTTTATTTAAATGATCACTACATTTAGATGATTCACATGATTCAGATAACTCATTTATTTAAATGATTCACTACATTTAGATGATTCCACATGATTCAGATAACTCATTTTATTTAAATGATTCACTACATTTAGATGATTCACATGATCAGATAACTTATTTAATTTATTTATTAAATGATTCACTACATTTAGATGATTCACATGATTCAGATAACTCATTTTTATTAAAATGATTCACTACATTTAGATGATTCACATGATTCAGATAACTCATTTTATTTAAATGATTCACTACATTTAGATGATTCACATGATTCAGATAACTCATTTTATTTAAATGATTCACTACATTTAGATGATTCACATGATTCAGATAACTAATTTTATTTAAAATGATTCACTACATTTAGATGATTCACATGATTCACATGATTCAGATAACTCATTTTATTAAAATGATTCACTACATTTAGATGATTCACATGATTCAGATAACTCATTTTATTAAAATAATACTTTTCATACATATAATTCAACATTACAATTAACTGTAAAATAACAGTAATAACAGCATAATGAACAGTATTACAAAGAATAATGAACTAAACCAAACTTTACTACAATGTTGGTAAATAATAAAAATGTTAATCAGATGTTTATTATTAAAATTAAATATTTGTGTATTTTAATAAATAAATATAATAAATAAGCGACTGTATTGTAAATATTTAAATCGTTAGATTAATTAAAATATTAAATCATTGTAGCATTTTCTGTTATTTAACTATTTACTCATTATTTTGTAAAATTCCCAGATGATGTTTTCCGTGTTCTGTTTCAGTTCCTTTGTTTCACAGGTTTCTATATTTAATGAATATAAATGTTTGTTTGTTTGTTTTTTATTTAGTTACAATCACAACAGCACGTACAACACTTACATCGGTCTGGGCTACGTGATCTCAGGGATGGATAAAGGGTTGCAGGGTGTGTGTATGGGGGAGAGAAGGAGGATCACCATGCCTCCTCACCTTGCCTATGGACAGCAGGGAGCAGGTACACACACACACACACACACACACACATTGTGTTACAGAGCTGAAGGAAACACACTGACCTGTGGTGTGGTTTGGTTTCAGGGAAGGAGATTCCCGCCTCCGCTGTGCTGGTGTTCGATATTCATGTGATCGACTTTCACAACCCCAAAGACTCGGTGCAGGTGGACGTGACCTTCAGACCCGAGGTGTGTAACGAGAGCAGTCAAGTTAACGACTACATCCAGTATCACTACAACTGCACACTGATGGACGGCACACTGCTCTTCACCTCGTGAGTTTTACTACAACACACACACACACACACACACAGGACATCCAATCAAAACCTTTTAATGAGGTTCTGCTAAAAATCAGGCAAACAAATTTCATCAATCAGAAGCGTTCAAACCATTCAGCAGGCTCTGTGTGTGTGTGTGTGTGTGTGTGTGTGTGTGTGTGTGTGTGTGTGTGTGTGTGTGTGTGTGTGTGTGTGTGTGTGTGTGTGTGGGGAGAAGGATGGATTACAGCGTTCCCCAGGATGTGCTCTTAGGAGGAGATAAAGTGATCAATGGTCTGGATGAAGGTCTGAGGGGGATGTGTGTGGGGGAGAGGAGGATCATCATCATCCCACCACACCTAGGACACGGAGAGAGAGGAGGTGAGACAGAAGAGAGTGTGAGATAAACAGAAAGAGAGAGTGAGATAGATGGAATGAGAGTTAGATAGACAGAAGGAGAGAGTGACAGTGACAGAAAAGAGTGAGACCAACAGCCGAGAGTGAGAGCGACAGACAAGAGTGAGAGTGACAGGAGATAGTGAGAGCGATGGAAGAAAGTGAGAGACGGAAGTAAAGACTGAGAGCAAAGGTGGAAAGTGAGAGACAGAAGGAGAGAGTGAGAGCAACAGAAAGTGATAGTGACAGAAGGAGAGAGCAACATAAAGAGAGAGTAAGAGCGACAGAAGGAGAAGGTGGGAGTGACAGAAAGGAGGGAGACAGACAGAAGAGAGTGAGACAGACAGAAGAGAGGAAAACAGACAGAAGAAAAGGGAGACAGACAGAAAAGATGGTATGAGATGGTTTAAGTTTAGTATAAATGTAAAAATGCTGATGTTAAAGTTCTATACAAGTAAAGCTACAATCTGCACTTTTTCTCTATTCATCTCTTTTCCCCTCACTTTTTTTCCCTCCTTCATCTGTCTCGATCTTCCTCTCCTCCATCTACCCCCCCTTTACTTCTCTCTCCTTCTGTCTGTCACCTCCTCTTCTTCCCGATCTCCTTTTACCTACTTCCTATATCTCCCTCTATTTCTCTTTCCTTTCCCCTCTTCTGTCCCCTGCCTCTTGTCTTCCTCTTCTGTCTGTCTTTCTGTCCATCAGCGGGCAGTGTTCCAGGCAGTGCTGTGCTGCGCTTTGAGGTGGAGCTGGTGTCCCTACAGAAAGGTGTACCTGAAGGTTACCTCTTTGTTTGGCTGGATGAGATGCCCGAAAAGATTTTCAATGCTATGGACATCAATCAGGACGAAGAAGTTCCACTGGAGGAGGTGAGACACACACCCACACACCACATTTTCAGCTCTTGTAATTTCATTTCATTTCTTTTCCTCTCCAGTTCTCTGAGTTTATTAGACGTCAGGTGACCGAGGGTAAAGGTCGCCTGAAACCATCTCGGGATCCTGAGAGCGTCATCAGAGACATGTTTAAAAACCAGGACAGGAACGAAGATGGACGAATCACAGCTGATGAACTGAAACTCAAAGTGGAGGAAGACATTGAGAAAGAAACAGCTCGCCATGAAGAACTCTAATATAGTCCTACACGCACACACACACAGACATTTTTCATTTTGGAAATGTTCCTTGTATAAAAAATGCAGGTTTTTTGCTGTTAAACTATTTTAATAAATGACATTTTGTTGTAACTTTTTGTTTTTCTGGGTTTTCTTTTTTTACAACGATTGGTCAAATCTGTGGGAATAAAATAATATTTGCATTAATGTTTTCATCCATACTGTCATCACAATATTCTGCAGGAACTGAAACTCCACTGAGCTTTACTTCCTAGACACACACACACACACACACACACACACACACACACACACACATAAACGAGGGGGACACTTCCTATTCACTTTCCACCAGTTCTATTTATTATTGACAAAAAATCCTTACTCATCAGTTCTCCATCATCGATTAATCATGCCTGTTCCTGCTTCACACTGCTGTTAGGGTTGCTGTGGTTCCTGTCTCTTCAGTATCTGTGTGTTGCTGTGTCTGTGTATCAGTGTGTCTGTGTATCTGTGGATCTGTGTGTGTTTCCGTGTGTCTGTGTGTCTGTGTATCAGTGTGTCTGTGTATCAGTGTGTCTGTGTATCTGTGTGATCTGTGTGTATCTGTGTATCTGTGTGTATCTGTGTATCAGTGTTTCGTGTGTCTGTGTATCTGTGTGTCTGTGTATCAGTGTGTATCAGTGTGTCTGTCTGTGATCAGTGGTCTGTGTCCTGTGTCTGTGGTATGTGTCTGTGTATCTGTGTGTCTGTGTACCTGTATCTTGTGTCTGTGTATCTGTGTGTTCGTGGTATCTGTGTATCTCTGTCTGGTGTCTGTGTATCTGTATCTGTGTGTCTGGTGTCTGTGTCATCTGTGTGTGTGTGTCTGTGTATCTGTGTGTATCTGTGTACCTGTGTATAGGTGTGTCTGTGTGTCTGTGTGTGCTGGGTGCTGATATTAGTGTGCTTGTGTCTGGTATCAGTGTGTCTGTGTACCTGGATGTCTGTGTATCTGTGTGTCTGTGTACCTGTATCTTCTGTGTGTCTGTGTGTGCGTGTGTATTAGTGTGCTTGTGTCTGTGTATCAGTGTGTCTGTGTATCTGTGTGTCTGTGTATCAGTGTGTCTGTGTATCTGTGTGTGTGTCTGTGTATCAGTGTGTCTGTGTATCTGTGTGTGTGTGTTCCTGTATGGTTGTCGTGTATCTGGTGTCTGTGTATCTGTGTATCTGTGTATTTGTGTGTCTGTGTATCAGTGTGTGTCTGTGTGTATCTGTATATCTGTGTGTCTGTGTGTGCTTGTGTATTAGTGTGCTTGTGTCTGTGTATCAGTGTGTCTGTGTACCTGGATGTCTGTGTATCAGTGTGTCTGTGTGTCTGTGTATCTGTGTGATTGTGTACCTGTATATCTGTGTGTCTGTGTATATGTGTGTTTGTTGTGTATCAGTGGTGTCTGTTATATGTGTGGCTGTGTATCATGTGTGTGTCAATGTGTCATCTGTGTGTCTGTGTATCTGTGTGTCTGTGTATCTGTGTATCAGGGGTGTGTCTGTGTATCTGTGTGTCTTGTCTGTGTCTGTGTGATATCTGTGTGTCTGTGTGTCTGTGTGTCTGTGTATCTGTGTATCTGTGTGTGTCTGTGTGTGTATCAGTGTCTGTGTCTGTGTGTCTGTGTATCAGTGTGTCTGTGTGTCTGTTGTTGTCTGTGTCTGTTTGTGTATCAGTGTGTCTGTGTATCTGTTTATCTGTGTTTGTGTATCAGTGTCTGTGTATCTGTTGTCTGTGTATCAGTGTGTCTGTGTATCAGTGTGTCTGTGTATCAGTGTGTCTGTGTATTTGTGTGTCTGTGTATCAGTGTGATCTGTGTCTGTGTATTTGTGTGTCTGTGTATCAGTGTGTGTCGGTGTGTCTGTGTATAAGTGTGTGCCTGTGTATCAGTGTATCTGTGTATCTGTTGTGTATCTGTGTGTCTGTGTGTATCTGTTGGGTCTGTGTATCCGTGTGTCTGTGTATCCTGTGTCTGTGTATCGTGTGTCTGTGTATCCGTGTGTCAGTGTGTCTGTGTATAAGTGTGTCTGTGTATCAGTGGTTGTGTGTCTGTGTATCTGTGTATCAGTGTGTGTGTATCTGTGTATCAGTGTGTCTGTGTATCTGTGTGTATCAGTGTGTGTGGGTATCTGTGTATCAGTGTCGGTGTGTGTGTCTGTGTGTCTCTGTGTATCCGTGTGGTCTGTGTGTCTGTGTATCAGTGTGTGCTGGATATCTGTGTATCTGTGTATCAGTGTGTGTGTCTGTGTATCAGTGTGTGTTGTGTATCTGTGTGTCTGTGTACCTGTGATAGTGTGTCTGTGTGTCTGTGTATCTGTGTGTCTGTGTACCTGTATATCTGTGTGTGATCCTGTGTATCAGTGTGTCTGTGTGTCTGTGTATCTGTCTGTTTGTGTATCAGTGTGTCTGTGTATCTGTGTATCTGTGTTTGTGTATCAGTGTCTGTGTATCTGTGTTTGTGTATCAGTGTCTGTGTATCTGTGTATCAGTGTGTCTGTGTATCAGTGTGTCTGTGTGTGTCTGTGTAGTGTGTCTGTGTATTTGTGTGTCTGTGTATCAGTGTGTCTGTGTATTTGTGTGTCTGTGTATCAGTTTGTCTGTGTATATGTGTATCGTGTGTCTGTGTATTGTGTTCGGTGTGTCTGTGTATAAGTGTGTGTATGTATCCTGTGTATCAGTGTATCTGTGTGTATCAGTGTGTCTGTGTGTCTGTGTGTCTGTGTATCCGTGTGTATCCGTGTGTCCTGTGTGTGTCTGTGTATCTGTGTCCATTGTGTCTGTGGTCTGTGTATCAGTGTGGTAGTGTGTACCTGGATATCTGTGTGTCTGTGTATGTGTGTTTGTGTATCAGTGTGTGTCTGTGTATATGTGTGTTTGTGTATCAGTGTGTATCAGTGTGATCAGTGTGTCTGTGTGTATCAGGGTGTGTGTCTGTGTATGTGTGTATCTGTGTGTCTGTGTATCAGGTGTGTGTCTGTGTACCTGTCTGTGTATCTGTGTGTCTGTGTATCAGTGTGTCTGTGTGTCTGTGTATCTGTCTGTTTGTGTATCAGTGTGTCTGTGTGTGTCTGTGTATCTGTGTCTGTGTGTGGTTGTGTATCTGTGTTTGTGTATCAGTGTCTGTGTATCTGTGTATCTGTGTGTGTGTGTCTGTGTATCAGTGTAGTTGTGTGTCTGTGTATCGTGTGTCTGTGTGTTTGTGTGTGTGTATCAGGGTGTGTGGTGTCTGTGTATCTGTGTATCGTGTGTCTGTATCTGTGTGTCTGTGTATGTCTGATGTGTCGTGTGTGTCTGTGTGTCTGTGTATCAGTGTGTCTGTGTATCGTCTGTGTGTATCTGTGTGTGTGTAGTGTGTCGGTGTATCTGTGTGTCTTGTTGTGTGTGTCTGTGTATCATCTGTGTGTGTGTCTGTGTATCAGTGTGTCTGTGTGTCTGTGTATCAGTGTGTCTGTGTGTCTGTGTATCAGTGTGTCTGTGTATCAGTGTGTGTCTGTGTGTCTGTGTATCAGTGTGTCTGTGTGTCTGTGTATCAGTGTGTCTGTGTATCAGTGTGTGTCTGTGTATCAGGGTGGTCTGTGTGTGTGTGTGTCTGTGTGTCTGTGTATCAGTGTGTCTGTGTATCAGTGTGTGTCTGTGTATCAGTGTGTCTGTGTGTCTGTGTGTCTGTGTGTCTGTGTGTCTGTGTGTGTGGTCTATTGTTCTCCGGCGCTCCTGTTTTATAGGAAAAGGAAAGCCGACTTTAGACACACTGCAGGAAGTGTTTACTGACCCTGTTCACCTCGATTTCACTCCATCTGAGAGAAAACCATCTGCAACACAGACACACACACAGACACACACACAGACACACACACAGACACACACACAGACACACACACACAGTACTGTAGGGTTAAAGCGATGACGTTGTGAAGGTGTTAGTGTTCTGATACACTCAGTCCGGTCTCACTGCGAGACATTGTGTGTGTTTTCTCCTGAAACAGTCAGTGAATAATCTTCGCTTTGGGTTTTAATCCTTTTATTAATGCACACAAAAAATTATATGGACAAAAAATCTGTAATTAATTTAAAGAGCTGCATTAAATGTTGCTATTAGGGTGAACAATATTTTTGACCAGTAGGTGCCGCCAATGAGAATCAACACACACACACTTCCTTAGACAGATTAACAATCTCAGTGTTTAATGGAGTTTAAACTGGATTACATTTAATCAAAGTTATTTAATCATTTAGATTATTATATATATATATATATATATATATATATATTAATATATATATATATATATATATATATATATATATATATATATATATATGATTCTGACGGTTTCTCCAGCGCCCCCTGCTGGAAAAAACTTTAACATGTGGAAATGTGGCAAAATAATCAATACACTAATGGGTTTAATGTTGATTAATTGCTAATTCATTGTTGTTCATTTGTTTATTTGTTTGTTTTAGTCTGTTCTTTTGTCAACAGTGCATAGTTTTTTTTATGAGCTCTTCCATAACCGTAATTATCATAATTAATGGTTTTAATGTTTTGGTCTTTTTCCTGCTATAAAATGTTTTTGCACAGAATTAATGGAATATTTTGTGTGTTTTAGTGTGTTAATGTAGTGTTACTGTGTGAAATGTCTCAGATTTAAGGGGATTAAGCTTATAAAACACATATAACTGACAAGGTCTATGAGTTTCCGTTTAAGAAGTGGAAACTCTCTTTCCCGTGAGGCTTTGCGAGTGTACTTCCGGCTGTGCGGCCCCGCCCCTCCGCCCTGCTCTGTGCGTGCGCTAGCCTGAAGGCAGGCGGAAGTTGGTGTTGGAGATGGGCTGAAAGTCTGACAGAAGCGTCGCGAGATCCGGACGTGGTGTGATTTTTCTCAGGACTCATTAATTCTGTAAGTTTGTTTATTTGGTGACTTTGTGTCAGTGTTACTGATTCACACTGTGCCGTTTGCTGGGTTCGGTTCAGTCCGGTTCGGTTCGGTTCGTTTATCCAGCGAGTTTATGTATCTCTGTAAAGCTAACGCTAAGCTCGCGCCCAGTATTCCGAATCCTGGGTGTGACCGAGCTTATCATTTTACTCAAAACCCGATTTAATAACAGGAGAACCATTAAACTGTTAACTAAAGCGGGTAAAAGTCTAGTTAGTTTCGTTAGTTTAGTTAGTTTAGTTTAGTTTAGTTAGTTTGGTGTAGGCGCGCGGCTGGAGCGGTGCAAGTGAATCTGTGTATCAGGTAAATAATGTTAGCTGTTAGCCGCTGTTAGTCCTCAAAACCTGAACCCGAGTTGCATCCCATTCAATAACACTGACACACGAGTTCATCGAGTTCCCAAGAGATTCACACAGCCCACCACACACACACACACACGTATACACTCTCATACACACACACTTTCATAGACTCACACTCTTATTGATGCAGACTTATACACACTTGCACACATACACACACTCATACACACTTTACCATGATGAAGGGGTGAGTTGGTGTAACTGATGAAGGGGTGATGGTGACGGGTGGTGGTGTAACTGATGAAGGGGTGAGTGTTGGTGTAACTGATGAAGGGGTGAGTGTTGGTGTAACTGATGAAGGGGTGACTGTTGTGTAACTGATGAGGGGTGCGTTGGTGTAACTGATGAAAGTGGGGGTGAGTGTTGATGAAGGTGAGTTGTGTAACTGATGAAGGGGTGAGTGTTGTGTGAACTGATGAAGCGGTGGGGTGTGAGGGGTGTTTGTGTAACTGATGAAGGGGTGAGTGTTGGTGTAACTGATTATGATGAGCTGGTGAGGGGTGAGTGTTGGTGTAACTGATGAAGTGATGGGGTGAGTGTGTTTGTGTAACTGATGAAGGGGTGAGTGTTGGTGTAACTGATGAAGGGGGTGATTTGTGAACTGTGAGGGTTGTTGGTTGTAACTGATGAAGGGGTGAGTGTTTGTGTAACTGATGAGGGGTGAGTGGGTGAGGTGTTGGTGTAACTGATGAAGGGGTGAGTTTGGTGTAACTGATGAAGGGAACTGGCGGTGAGTGTTGGTGTGTAACTGATGAAGGGGTGAGTGTTGGTGTAACTGACCTGAAGGGGTGAGTGTTGGTGGTTGTGTGAAGGCGTGTGTGGTGTTGGGGTAACTGATGAAGGGTAGGTTGGATTTGAGTGGTGTAGGTGTTGGTGTAACTGATGAAGGGGTGAGTGGTTGGTGTAACTGATGAAGGGTGTGAGTTGGTTGTACTGATGAAGGGGGAGTTGGTTGTAACTGATGAAGGGGTGAGTTGGTGTAACTGATGAAGGGGTGAGTGTTGGTGTAACTGATGAAGGGGTGAGTGTTGGGGTAACTGATGAAGTGTACGGTGAGTGTTTGTGTAAACTGATGAAGCGGTGAGTGTTTGTGTAACTGATGAAAGGGGTGAGTGTTTGTGTAACTGATGAACGGGGTGAGTGTTTGGACTGTGAGGGGTGAGTTGGTGTAACTGATGAAGGGGTGAGTGTTGGTGTAACTGATGAAGGGGTGAGTGTTGGTGTAAACTCTTGATGAAAGCATGACTGAGTGTTGGTGTAACTAATAAAGGAGTGAGTGTGTGTGTTTGTGTAACTAATAAAGGGGTGAGTGTAAGTGTTTGTGTAACTGATGAAGGGGTGAGTGTCGGTGTTTGTGTAACTGATGAAGGGTGAGTGTCGGTGTTTGTGTAACTGATGAAAAGGGGTGACGGTGAGTGTAAGTGTTTGTGTAACTGATGAAGGGGTGAGTGTCGGTGTTTGTGTAACTGATGAAGGGGTGAGTGTCGGTGTAACTGATGAAGTGGGTGAGAGTGAGTGTTGGTTTTATCTAATGAAGGAGTGATTGTTGGTGTAACTTATAAAGGGGTGATTGTTGGTGGTAACGGGGTGAGTGTGTAACGTTGGGTAACTGACGGGTTGCGGAGTGTAACTGATGACGGGGTGAGTGTGTAACTGATGACGGGGTGCGTGTGTTTGTGTAACTAATAAAGGAGTGAGTGTTGGTGTATCGATTGAGTGATTGTTGGTGTAACTAGTAAAGTGTTAAATGTTGGTGTAACTGATGAAGTGAGTGAGAGTGAGTGTTGGTGTATCTGACGAAGGAGTGATTGTTGGTGTAATGTATGAAGTGGTTAGTTTTGGTGTAACTGATGAAGGGGTGATTGTTGGTGTAACTGATGAAGGTGAACTGTGAGGTGGTGAGTGTGTGTAACTGATGAAGGGGTGAGAGTGTTTGTGTAACTAATAAAGGAGTGAGTGCTGGTGTATCTGAGTGATTGTTGGTATAACTGATGAAGTGGGTGAGAGCGAGTGTTGGTGTTATCTGATGGAGTGATTGTTCATGTAACTGATGAAGGGGTGATTGTTTGTGTAACTAATAAAGAAGTGATTATTGGTGCATCTGATTGAGTGATTGTTGGTGCAACAGATAAAGGGGTGATTGTTGGTGCAACAGATAAAGGGGTGAGCGTGGGTGTTGTATCTGATGAAGGGGTGAGTGTGGGGGTTGTTGAGGTGTATCTGATGAAGGTTGGTGAGTGTGGGCGTTGTATCTGATGAAGGGGTAAATGTTGATGTAACTGATGAGGGGTGAGGGGGTGAGTGTGGGCGTTGTATCTGATGAAGGGGTGAGTGTGGGCGTGTATTGATGAAGGGGGTAGTTTGGGTGTTGTATCTATGAAGGGGTGAGTGTGGGTGGTGTAATGATGAAGGGGTAAATGTTGATGTAATCTGATGAAGGGGTGAGTTTGGGCTTTGTATCTGTGAAGGGGTGAGTGTGGGCGTTGTATCTGATGAAGGGTGTGAGTGTGGGCGTTGTATCTGATGAAGGGGTGAGGTGGGCGTTGTATCTCTGAAGGGTGTGAGTGTGGGCGTTGTATCTGATGAAGGGGTGAGTGTGGGCGTCTTTGTATCTGATGAAGGGGTGAGTGGTGGGCGTTGTATTGATGGGTGTATCTATGAGGGGTGAGTGTGGGCGTTGTATCTGATGAGTGGGGTGATTGTATCTGATGAAGGGGTGATGTGTGGTGTGTTGTGAAACTGATAAGGGGGGTGAGGTGTGGCGAGTATCTGATGAAGGGGTGAGCGTGGGCGTTTGTATCTGATGAGGGGTGAGGGGTGAGAATGTGTTGAGTTTGGGCGTTGTATCTGATGAAGGGGTGATGAAAATGTTGTGTTGATTGGTGAATTGATGAAGGGGTGAAGGGGTGAGTGTGGGCGTTGTATCTGATGAAGGGTGTGAGCGGTGGGCGTTGTATGTGATGAGGGGCGTTGTGTCTGATGAGGGGTGATGGCTTATGAAGGGGTGAGTGTGGGCGTTGTATCTGATGAAGGGGGTGGGTGAGTGTGTCGTTGTATGCTGATGAAGGGGTGAGCGTGGGCGGGTGAGGGGTTGGGCGTTGTATCTGATGAAGGGTGGGAGTGTGGGCGGTGTATCTGATGAAGGGGTGGTGAGCGTGGGCGTTGTATCTGATGAAGGGGTGAGCTGTGGGGTTGTATCTGATGAAGGGGTGAGCGTGGGGTTGTATCTGATGAAGGGTGTGAGCGTGGGCGTTGTATCTGATGAAAAGGGGTGAGCGTGGGCGTTGTATCTGATGAAGGGTGAGGTGGGGTTGATGATGAAGGCGTGAGGTGGGCGTTGTATCTGATGAGGGGTGAGCGTGGGCGTTTTGTATCTGATGAAGGGGTGAGTGTTGGTGTATCTGTGAGCGTGGGCGTTGTATCTGATGAAGGGGTGAGCGTGGGCGTTGTATCTGATGAAGGGGTGAGCTGTGGGCGTTGTATCTGATGAAGGGGTGAGTTGGTGTATCCGGATGACGGGGTGAGCGTGGGCGTTGTGTATCTGATCTGAAAGGGTGAGCCGTGGGCGTTGTATCTGATGAAGGGGTGAGTGTGAAGGGGGTGTTGGTATCTGATGAAGGGGTGTGAGGGTGGGGGTTGTATCTGATGAAGGCGTGATTGTGTGGTGAGTGTGGGCGTTGTATCTGATGAAGGGTGTGAGTGTGTGAGGGGTTGGCGTGTATCTGATGAAGGGGTGAGTGTGGGGGTTGTATCTGATGAAGGGGTGAGTGTGGGGGTTGTATCTGATGAAGGGGTGAGAGTGGGGGTTGTATCTGATGAAGGGGTGAGTGTGGGCGTTTGTATCTGATGAAGGGGGGTGAGTGTGGGCGTTTGTATCTGATGAAGGGGTGAGTGTGAGTGTGGGCGTTGTATCTGATGAAGGGGTGAGTGTGGGGGTTGTATCTGATGAAGGGGTGAGTGTAAGGGTGGATCTTTCTTTGAATGCTGTGCTGATCGAGCTGCAGCAGGAAGTTGCTCTGTGAAGTGCAGTGTATCGCTCCCAGACCTGGTGGGTTGCGTCTGCGGAGTGTGAGATGGTTTTCTCGTCTGTGCTGCTGAATGCAGGCTGGTGTGACACGCATTAAGATCTGAGAAATGCATGCGTATAACGAGTTTGAGTCTGTCTCAGATTTCAGCTGTTTAGCAGCTCATACAGCTGCTGCAGGAGAGAAGTGTAAGAACTCATCAGCTTCTGACTAAGCAGGTGTCAGAACCTATTACCCTCAAATATGACTAAATATGAAACTTTCTTCGCAGCTTTTCCACTAGATTGGGTCATGTGACTGTGGGGGTCATGTGACTGTGGGGGTCATGTGACTGTGGGGGTCATGTGACTGTGTGGATTTGATCATTCAGTTCCAATAGTATGAGTGAGATCAGACACTGATGATGTAATAGTGAGGAGGTCTGGGGTTCAGTCGGGGTTCCAGTTCATCCCAAAGGGGTTCAGTTTAAAGGGGTGGAGTCAGAATCAGGACTCTGTACAGGACAGGAGAGTTCTTCTCCTCCAATCAGAACACAGCATGTCTTTATGGAGATCAGGAGATTTGTGCACAGAGACATTGTCATGCTGGGACAGGGTTCGAGTCTCGCAGTTCCAGTTAGACACACAGACATTTTTTAAGAGAAGAGGCAGGACATGAATTGTGAATGTAGCGTTGGACTGTGTGTGTGTGTGAGTTGTATAAATGGGAGGGGGTTCTGGTTCCTGGTATTGTAATGGAGATTGGGTGTGAAAGCTGTGTGTGTTCCTTATGTGAGGAGGCTGTTGTGTTCTCCAGACACAAGGACTCATAGAAATACTGCTGATGCTGAAAAATGTCAGTATTTGTCTGTCCTTTTTCTTGTTCATTTTGTGCGTCTGTGTGCGTCTGTGTGCGTCTGTGTGTGTGGTCAGTGTGATGCTCAAACCCAGCGATGCCTTACGTGGATCGGCAGAACCGCATCTGTGGCTTCCTGGACATCGAGGAAAATGAGAACAGCGGCAAATTCCTGCGCCGCTACTTCATCCTGGACACATTAGAGGGCAGTCTCGTGTGGTACATGGACAACCCGCAGGTACACACACACACACACACACACACACACACACACACACACACACACACACACACACATCACTTTATCCCGGATTCGAAGCTATTCCTAACCAATCTGGTGAAGTAAAGATCCCTCAACCCTACAACAAAATCTCAGAGTTTTTTTTTCGCACACACACGGATCCACAACACACACATTCTCGTGTCAGACATGCAGGTGAGGGCGCAGTCATCCTACCATCTGTAGCCCAGCCAGCGGGTATAAAGTATAAAAGTAAAAAAACATGGAAGAAGTTAGGTAAGAATGTGAGGAAATAAAGAAGGAAATGAACTGAAAGCAAAAAAACTAAAGAATACAAATGGACTTAAAAGTAAAGAAGGTCAGAGGTCAAAGCACTGGTGTCCAAAAAAAAAATCAAGTATGCTGAAGAGTAGGACTGGACAAAACTTCAATATCAATAAATATCGCGGTAGAATCTCTTGGATATGATTTTTAACGCATTTCCGATATTTCAGTTAAACATCACAGCATTGGTCACTGAATGACGCTCAGGCACAGCCGTCAGAAAGAGCAGAACACAGAGAGGAAGAAGAGAGAAATATCCTAGCGCAGTTGCTACACAGCAGCGTTTCATCGGAATCCGTCCAAAGTTCAAACGTTAACAGCATCAGATTGTCGGCGTGTGCGGTGAGTGAGTGAGTGACGCTGCGTTTTAAAATCAGAACAGGGTTTTTGCCCCGTGGTTTGGTGCTGGTGGGAAGGAAGAGTGAACGAAGAGCTTTCGAGCCGTTATTGTCGAGAGGATAATGAGAACATCTCTGAGAGACCACGGCGCGATTATTAATGCCGTCTTCTATCCTTGTGCAGCTCCTTAGCTTTAAAACAGTGCATGCTCTCAGCGCCTGGCTCTGCGTGTGTGTGTGTGTGTGTGTGTGTGTTTTACTCAGCCAAAACACACACATGCACTGTATCCTTATATTCCTATGTTTGTATTCATGCCATGCTTAAGAAATGTGTGTGTGTTTTATGGGAATGGGGGAATCGGCTCTGTTTCAGTGCCACTGATTAATGAAGTCTAATTATAAATAAAACATTTATTTATTTGTAGCGTTTTTATACCCAAAATATTCTACAGTTTTATAAAAGGGTTTTTATAATTCAGATGTTTGTAGGTACAGACCTCCATTGGCAGTTTTTCGGAGGCTTTTCTAAAATTCATATCGATATCGGAATTATATCATATCGACTGAAATTAAGAATTATATCGTAATGTAAAAATTTGACCATATCGTCCAGCCCTACTGAAAAGTCTGAAATGTGTGTGTTTGTGTACATGCTGGTTTATCCAGTGTCTGAACGTCAGTACTGAACATCAGTGGTGGGTTGAGTGGAGTCGAGGAATCAGGAATGCAGATCACTCTTAAAACTTCATTTGCTTTTTTACCAGCGTCACCTTTGCTGCTGATTTGCTTAGTTATTGTTACATCATCCTTTTCTCCTAGTTTATTATTGCGTAACCCCCCCCCTCCCATGATATTACGTATTTTTCTATGATGTTACGTTATAGCTCATCTTATTATTATTATTATTAATTGATTAGCCATTTATTCCCCTTAGAACCCAATCACGCTTTTATTTTATCTCCACACTGTAGACGGATTTTATCCTTTCTTTTTTGTTGTATATTTCACTTTTCCCCAGTCAGTTAATCAGTTCCTCACACAGTGTAAGTGAACTGCGTTAATGATCAGACACAGAGTTTCTGTAAGCACAACCCCTACCAACATCCAACCAACATTCCCTCTCTCCACAGAATCTTCCAGAAGGAACCCTGTGTGTCGGTTCCCTGAAGCTCACCTACATCTCCAAGGTCAACTTCTCTTCTCTTCTCTTCGCTCTTCATCTCTTCGCTTTGCTTTTCTTTCATCTTTCCTCACTTTCGCCTTTCGCTCTTCGCTCTTCTCTCTTCGCTCATCTCTCATCGTCTCTTCGCTCTTCATCTCTTCGCTTCGCTCTTCATCTCTTCGCTTTTCTCCGCTCGCTCTTCGCTCTGCTTTTCTTCACTCTTCGCTTTCGCTCTTCATCTCTTCGCTCTTCATCTCTTTTCGCTCTTCATCTCTTCGCTCTGCTTGCTTTCTTCACTTCGCTTCGCTCTTCATCTCTTCGCTCTCATCTCTTTTCTTCTCTCTTCTTCACTTCGCTTCGCTCTTCATCTCTTCGCTCTCGCTTTTTCTTTCCTTCACTTCGCTCTGCTTTTCTTCCCTTCGCTTCTCTTCGCTTCGCTCTTCATCTCTTCGATCTCATCTCATCTTCTTCATCTCTTCGCTCTTCATCTCTTCGCTCTGCTTTTCTTCATCTTCCTCTTCGCTTTCTTCACTTCGCTTCGCTCGCTCTTCATCTCTTCGCTTTTCTTCTCTTCGCGCTCTTCATCTCTTTCGCTCTTCATCTCTTCGCTCTCTCTCTTCGCTCTGCTTTTCTTCACTTCATCTCTTCGCTCTTCGCTCTTCATCTCTTCGCTCTTCCATCTCTTCGCTCTTCATCTCTTCGCTCTGCTTTTCTATTTTTCTTCGCTTTTCTTTCCTTTTGCTTTTTATCTCTTTTTATCTTCTTCGCTCCTCTTTTTTTCTCTTCTCTTCACTTTTTCTTTCGCTTCTTCTCCCTTGCTTCCCTTCTTCCTCTCTTCTCTTCTCTTCTCTCCTCTCTCCTCTCCGCTCCATGTTTTCTCTTCTCTTTTCTTCTCTCTTCTCTTCTTTTGGTGTGATTAATGCTGTTTTATTGTTATAATTTTTTTAATTTATATTTTAGGTTAGTGACGCAACCAAACTGCGACCCAAAGCGGAGTTCTGTTTCGGTAAGAGAGTTTTTTTCTCTTTCTCACACACACACACTCACTCACATCACTCACCACACTTTCTGTGTGTCTGTCTGTCTGTCTGTCTGTCTGTCTGTTTGTGTTGTTTCTTTATCGTATCTGTATCATTTCTGTTGTATTTATCCACTCTGTACCTGTCCTCTTTGTGTCGTCTCTGTGTCCACTCTGTACCTGTCCTCTTTGTGTCGTCTCTGTGTCCACTCTGTACCTGTCCTCTTTGTGTCGTCTCTGTGTCCACTCTGTACCTGTCCTCTTTGTGTCGTCTCTGTATCCACTCTGTACCTGTCCTCTTTGTGTCGTCTCTGTATCCACTCTGTACCTGTCCTCTTTGTGTCGTCTCTGTTGTATCTGTGTTTTCCTGTCTTTTCCTGTGTTGTCTTTTTTCCATCATCTGTGTCACCTCTGTGACGTCTCCGTCTTCTTTTTTCCCTAGTCTTGGTGTCACCTTTGTGCATCTCTTTAAACCGTCGTTATGAGTTCTTATACCTTTGTGTCGTCTTTGTATTGTCTCTGTGACGTCTGTTGTTTTTTTTTTCCTCTGTCTTGACTGACATCTTTTTCCCGTGGTCTCTCTGTCTTCTCTGTGCCTTTTTTACCCCGTCTCTTTCCCGTAGTCCCTGTCTCATCTCTGCATTGTGTCTATGACATCTCTGTATCATCTCTTCCCTGTGGCTTGCTGCGATCGTTCCAGTGGGAATGTCCTGCTCTCAATAGCAGGAAGCTGACGCTGACCTTTTCCCCTGACTTTCTGACTTCCACACAGGATGCTGAAGTTCAGCGCTAAAGCTCCTTTCAAAACAAACATTCGGGAAAAATCATTACTTTTCTATGATTGTGTTCTGATATAAGAACTCATAACGACGGGTTTAAGGAGATGCACCGTTCCCCCTATCGCCATGTCCGTAGGGTGACCCAGTTCTTGAAGAGTGTTTATGTGAGAGACAGTGTGTGTGCGTGCGTGCGTGTGCACGGCCATTCATGTTGCTGAGGTGACTCATGCTTTAAATTGATTCACAGCCAAACAGCTTCCTGTTTCGAATGAGCCGAGTGTTCAGTTCGTGTATTAATAGAATAAGGAGACGTGTTGTAGCGCGCAGACGTGAACGCGTCAGTTATTATCTGCTCACTGAGCAAGCAACGTGTTCACTTCTAGGGTTTTCTGGAAATTTACCTAACGTAGTTTAATAGATTATATTATTTAAGTGTGTTTATGCAGACAGAATGGAATGAGTTTATAACTCCTGGCTGTATCTCAGTTGGTGTGTGTAACACAGCAGGTGTTCGGTTCGAAACACACACAGTTCTCTCACCAGTTTCACTCACCGTGTTTGTGCATTGCACATTTTGTCCTGTTCTCTAGATACTGTGTGTGAAAATTGTCTTGTAATGGTTGTGTAACTCTAATTACCCCAACCGACTCTATTTACGCTTTTGGTAGAGCTTTTTCCTCTCACACACATTCTGCCCTTCTTTTCTCCTCTAGTCATCAATGCTGGAATGAGAAAGTTCTACCTGCAGGCCAATGACAAGCAGGACCTAGTGGAATGGATCACAGTGCTCAACAATGCCACCAAAATCACAGTGAGTGATCAGTTATTCGGATCAGGTATGGGGTGAGGGGTGAGGGTATGGGGAGGGTTTGGTGAGGGTTTGAGGGTGAGGCTTGGAGGGTATGAGGGTGATGGGGTTGAGGCTTTGAGGGTATGAGGTGGAAAGTTAAAGGTATGGGGTGAGGCTTGAGGGTATGGGGGTAGGCTTGAGGGTATGGGGTGAGGGTTTGGGGTGAGGCTTGAGGGGTATGGGGTGAGGCTTGAGGGTATGGGGTGAGGGTTTTGGGTGAGGCTTGAGGGTATGGGGTGAGGGTTTTGGGTGAGGCTTGAGGGTATGGGGTTAGGGGGTGAGGTTTTGGGGCTTTAGGTATGGGTGTAGGGTTTTGGGGAGGCTTGAGGTATGGGTGAGGGTTGAGTTGAGAGCAGTGTGCAGTAGAAATGGTTAACCCTTTGTAAAAGCTCCTCATCGATTGTTTGTGTGCGCGAGTGTGTGCGCGCGCGTGTGTGTGTGTGTGTGTTAAACACTGACTGTGTATAAGATTTAATGTAACGTTTCTCAGCTCTATTGTCTGTAGTAATCCAGTTAAATCCAGTTAAAGGTTCTGTTTGGGTAAATACACTATATATTCATGTATAATTGACTACCACGACCTTTAACCTGTGGAGGATTCAGTGCAGTCGGTTATTAACGGAGGCTAAAATAAGTGACAGATTTCATCAGGAGCCCCTTTTTAAATCTGATTCTATTGTTCTTGTTTTTATTCCGTTTCAGTGAAGGGCAGAAACTTCCAGAACAGACTGGGAATTTCTCCAGTTAGACTTTTTTGTCTTAACACCCTCTGTATCAGAGATGCGTGTGTGTGTGTGTGTGTGTGTGTGTGTACAGGAAAAAGCTGATTACCTTCTGTATGAAAAGAAAACATGGCCAACAGTTTTACATGCTGATTTTTTTTCCCGCTCTTCATTTCCTTGTTTGAGTCACTGACATTTTTTCTCCTCTCTCTTTCTTATTGTCTGTACTTTCACACTGTAACCATTCTTCTGAATTTAGTCAGAGGGGAAAGAAGCCTACACACACACACACACACACACAGAGGCTCTTGTAAACTTCCACTCTGTCCCTCAGGCTCCAGAGGAACGTAGCCTCATAAACACAGTTAGTAGCAGTGCTGGTCATGAGGCTATAACCCCACGCTTTTTTCCGGAGGGCGTCGCCGCGTCTTTACAAACCCCAGCGCTGACATCTCGGGTCATTTGAAACCTTTCCGAATATTATTTAATCATTTAGAAAGTTCCGGTTTCCATAGAAATGACACCTGCCAGCCGTCTGCAGTTACAGCAGAAAATGTCCCTCGTTCATACAGACCTAAGATTCAAACTCACAACCTGCTGGTCAGCAGTGTAAAAACTCCAGTGATCATGTCTGCTTGAACCTATACTTCAGGTGGGACTGTTTTCTTTTCTTCTTTCTTTTCTTTTGGTTTAGGTCCCAAAGTCGGGGGAGCAGGGTGGACAGAACCCGGCGGAAGCGTGTGTGGAGGTCCTGGGTGCCATGAAGCAGGTCTCCTACAAGACTGAGATCATCGGAGGGGTTCCCATCATCACAACTACACAGGTCAAACACCAGAATTCTCTGAAAGCTTTTTTAGAAATAGACCCAATCAAATTAAATGCCCCGCCCACAGCGGAGTGACCAAAATGTCGGAATGATTAACTGAACACTTAGTCTACATTTTCTGGCCCTAAATCGACTTTCAGAAATCAGGTAGAACGTTTTCATAACATCCTGTGACTCTGTTTGGTTCGTTTCTCCTGCAGGAAAAGGGCGAAGGGCAGAACGGGGCAGAGAAAGGGGCACTGAGAAAGCCTCATGGCCAGGTGCCCTACTACCTCAGCCGCACCCATCAGGACCAGTCAGTGGTAAAGGCAGGCTTCTGCGTGAAACAGGGAGCAGTGGTGAGTCCAAAAATCCCCCCAAATTCACCAAGGACTAAAACCCCAAAACCCACATAGTGCTGAAAAGTCCTCATAATCTGCATGACTGAGACACACCCCTGTTTTAGCCAAACTCCGCCCCAGTGTGTGTATCCCTCAGTATTGATGTGTGTGTGATTAACGCTCAGATTATGGAGGTCCTGTCGTTCTCTGTGTTTTTACAGATGAGGAATTGGAAGCGACGCTACTTCATGTTGGATGACAACAACATCAGTTATTTCAAATCGGACCTGGTGAGAGCTTTTATCTCCCCCTCTTCTGTATCACTGCAGCGAATCTCACAGTGTGTGTGTGTGTGTGTGTGTGTGTGTGTGTGTGTGTGTGTGTGTGTGTGTGTGTGTGTGTGGGGAGGGGTTCAGTCTGTCCGCTGTTTGAGCATGTTGGAGTATGTGTTGTAAATTCCTTTCTACCTAGTGTGTCTGTGTGTGTGTGTGTGTTTTACAGGCCAGAGCTTGTGTTAAGCTCATAATCAGATGTAGGGGGACACACATTTATTGTGTTATAGATATGTGCTAAATTTGTTAATCTACACACACTCACTGACGTTAAAATAAAGGTACACAGGATGCAGACCTGTTCAAATCAAAGGAATGAAATTTAGGACAAAGTTACAGTTTGAGTTCGGCTCCATCATGAGCTGTGTGTGGAATCTGTCTGGGATCAACCTGCGGCAAATCCACCCGTCTGGACATGATTTACAATCAGAATATCACACACCTGATTAATCATACACACCTGTTATCAGTACACACCTGATTCACTGATCACACACCTGATTAATTAATTTACACACCTGATTCACTGATTCACACACCTGATTAATTAATTTACACACCTGATTCACTGATTCACACACCTGATTAATTAATACACACCTGATTCACTGATTCACACACCTGATTAATTAATTTACCTACATGATTCACTGATTCACACACTGTATTAATTTCACAACATTGATTCACTGTTCACACACCTGATTAATCCGTACACACCTGATTCACTGATTCACACACCTGATTATAATCATTTACACACCTGATTCGATCACCCACTGATTAATTAATTTACACACCGATTATTCCTTAATTTCCATCTGATTCACTGATTCACACACCTGATTAATTATTACACATATTAGTTCACTGATTCACACCTGATTATTAATCACCCCCTGATTACAACAGTGATTAATTACACACACCTGATTCACTGATTCACACACCTGATTAATTAATACACACCTGATTCACTGATTCACACACCTGATTAATTAATTTACACACCTGATTCACTGATTCACACACCTGATCACACACCTTGATTACACACACACACCTATTCACTGATTCACACACCTGATTATTAATTTACACACCTGATCCGATTCCACTACACTGATAATTATTTCAACATGATTCACTATCACACAACACTGATTAAATACAACACTGATTCACTGATTCACACACCGATTAGTAATTCACTTTCACAACAACACCTGATTCACTGATTCACCACACCTGTTATTAATTTTTAACACACACCAACTGATTCACACACCGATTCTGAATTACATACATGATTCACTGATTCACACACCTGATTATAATTTACACATACGGATTCCGATTTATTTACACAACCTGATTAATTAATTTACACACCTGATTCACTGATTCACACACCTGATTAATTAATTTACACATCTGATTCACGGCTTCACACCTGATTTTACATACCCCTGATTCACTGATTCACACACCTGATTAATTAATACACATCTGATTCACTGATTCACACACCTGATTAATAATTTACACACCTGATTCACTGATTCACACACCTGATTAATTAATTTACACACCTGATTTCCCACACACTATTATTATACACACCTGATTATCACTGATCAACACCTGATTAATTAATTTACACACCTGATTCACTGATTCACACACCTGATTAATTAATTTACATACATGATTCACTGATTCCACCATTTACACACTGATTCACTGTTCACCACCTGATTATTAATTTAACACACACACTAATGATTAATGATTAATTATTTTACATTACATGATTCACTGATTCCACACCTGAAGAATAATAATTTACACACCTGATTCAATGACTCGCAGCCTGATTAATTAATTTACACACAATTCTCACACACCTGATTCTGATTGTTACACCTGATTCACTGACTCACACACCTGATTCACTGACTCACACACCTGATTCATAAAGTCACTGACTTACACACCTGATTCATAAAGTCACTGACTTACACACCTGATTCATAAAGTCACTGATTTACTGACTCACACAACTGATTCATTTATATTTTTCCGACGCCCTCATCCAGAGCGCCTTACATTTATCTCTTTTACATTTATCAGCTGAGCAATTGGGGGTTAAGGGCATTGCTCAGGGGCATCTTGGTGGTGCTGGGAATCAAACCCTGATCTTCCAATTAGCAGTCCAACACTTTAACCACTGAGCCACCACTTCCCCTGACTTACAGATTTACTGAGTCACTGATTCACTGACTCACACCCCTGATTCACTGAGTCATTGATTCACTAACTCACATTCTGATTCGAGTTATTAGACTATTTCTCATATAACTTCCTGTTTCCTCTTTTTTTGTTTATTTATTTTAGGAGCGGGAGCCTCTCCGTGTTATTCCCCTAAAGGAGGTCACTAAAGTCCAGGAGTGTAAGCAAAGGTCAGTGTCAGATCTGCAGGAAGTGTGTGTGTGTGTGTGTAAACAAATATTTAAAACAAGGATGTAAGTTCACTCTCTGTCTCTCTCCCTCTCTCCCTGTTTCTCTCTCTCTCTCTTCCTCTTCCTCTCTCGTTTTCAGTGATTTGCTGATGAGGGATAACCTCTTTGAGCTCGTCACTACATCAAGAACCTTTTATATCCAGGTGAGGGCGCTTCGTTCCAGTCGCCTCCCAGAAATTGACACGTTTAAATTCATCTCTCTCTCTCTGTCTCTCATTCTCTTTGCCTGTTTCTCTCTCTCTCTCTCTCTCTCTCTCTCTCAGACGGACAGTCCAGAGGAGATGCACAACTGGATCAAGGCGATCTCGGGTGCGATCGTAGCCCAACGAGGTCCGGGCCGCTCGGGGGGGGGCCGCTTCGGTACGTCCCCGCAGCCTCGTCTCGCTCCTACATGTAGCTCCACTGAGTGTCATACAGCAATGTTCAACCTGCGACTGGAATAAACGACTGATTCAATTTAATCTGTTTCAAGAGTTAGAGAAAAAACAAAACAGCAGGAACAATACAGATGTTTCTAATGAGCATTCACAGTGACTAGGAACCGACGCCTAAGAGATCTGTATACCATGCTGCTGCGCTCTGATTGGTCAGGAGGTGTTGATTAATTCTCCGGAAAAGCAGCTCTAACAGTAGTGCAGATTCAGGGGTTTCAGCCCCTCATCCGTGTGTGTGTGTGTGTGTGTGTGATCACGTTCATTTCCTGATTAGAGAGTAAATTAAAGCAGTCAGAGGTTAAGAGAGGAGCTACAGCGTGTGTGTACATACACACACAGCGGGTATGATACACACATCTCCACCCCAGACACCAGCAGCTGAGAGACGACTTTACACTGACTGAATAAAGGAATAAAACATCTCCCGCTAATCAGACTAGCACAACAACTTCATCTTTAATCAACTGTTTTTAATATCTACACACACACACACACACCCTCATTACTGATTAATACTGAATCAGTTTTACTTCAGCACTGACGACCAAAATACATTATACCATACACACATACCATTTCCATGAGAAATACATTCTCTCTCTCTCTCTCTCCCTATCCTAAGCTCTCTCTCTCGCTCTCTTTTTCCTCTCTCCTGATCTCTCTCTTACTCTTTATCGCTATCTCTTTCTCAATCTCTCTTACTCTTTACTATTTTCTCTCGCTTTTTCTCCCTCTCTTTCTCAGACTCTCCTTTTCCTCTTATTCTCTTCCACCACCCCTTTCTCTCTCTCTCTCTCTCTCTCTCTCTCTCTCTCTCTCTCTCTTTGTCTCTCTCTCTCTCTTTCTGTTTCTTTCTCTCTCTTTCTCTCTGGTCTCTCTCTCTCTGGTTTTCTCCTAATCCAGCTGTGCGCTGTGTTCTTACAGATGCGTCAGGCCAGAAGGTTCTCGAACCCTTGTATTCAGAGGTATACGTCCCAGAGTGGCGAACGCAGCACGTATGTGTTGAGATCGCAGCCCCTCTTGTCACCCCCTTGGTTCTTCCCCTGTTCTGTTTGTTTGCATCCCATAATGCAGTCCAGCTTCCCTTTAGATTTATTCGAATTTATCCATTTAGTTTTTCCGCTTCCTGCTTTTTTAACCCCACCGAACACAAGAACTGAAATCAGCTCTCGCATCATGTCTGAATGACCTCTGACCTACGACACCATATCCACCCATCCGTCCGTCCGTCCGGCCCTCCATCCATCCGTCCGTCCATCAACTTATTGATGCTCATTTTTTCCAGACAGCTCATGTTAAAATAAAACATTCACTTTGAGGAAAAGATGATATTCATCTTTATTTCTCTCCATCTGATCTTTCGCTTTCTCATTGTTATCCTGACCCTGCTATTGCTGCAATGACACTTCATCCTCTCTCACATTCTCTCACTCTCTCACACCCTCTCACACATATCACACTCCCCTACATCCTCTTACACTCTCACATACATTACACTCCCCTACATCCTCTCACACATATCACACTCCCCTACATCCTCT
>VCAZ01000344.1:145000-150000 GCA_005784505.1 Bagarius yarrelli | reverse complement strand
TTCCGCTTTGCTTTAATCCTTTTATCTGTTTTTATTAGTGTTTTAGAAAGTTCTGTGTGTTGAATACCACTACCTGTAAGATAGAATCAATAATTATTATAGTTAAGCTCCACACACACACACACACACACACACACACACACACACACACAGTAACTATATTTATATTTATTCTAGATCAAACTCAAACATTAAGTAGACAAAATTTTCCCTTCAGTTAAAATTTGCTGAGACAATCAAGGAGAAATCTGGAGGCTCCGCCCCCTAGCTGACATTAAGATTTAGGAGAATAGGAATAATTTTCTTCATTATTGTGATTAAGTTTGATCTTATTGGCATGTCTGATGTTAAGTACTTCCTGATAAAGGTCAGAGGTCGTCAGGTCTTTGATCTTAACGACTAGCAGAGAGTAACCTGTAGGAGGCAGTTTTCTGTCTTATGTTGATGACATCATGTTGAACTCTGTGCTTTTATTTGTGAAATGATTCTAATCATGATTGAGATCTCAGCAATTGACTGAACCTGTTCAAACGCTACGCTAATCCTCGTGCTGTGAGTGTGTGTGTGTGTGTGTGTGTGTGTTTAATAACCCCAGTACTGACATTCTAACCTCTTCTTCTTCTTTGAGGATTTAAACTTTTTACCTGGTGGAAATGCGGCTCTCGGGTCGGAGCTCCGGTCGCTGTAGGCCACGCCGTGGTCACGTGCTGACTGCTTCGCCCGTGAGCCGCACTGCACAAGTCCGCCGCCCAAGCCGTCCTAAGTGCCTGCGTAGGTTTCTCCTCACAGCTAAGCTCTTTCATTTCCCCAAATGTACATCATCTGCGTTTATTTATTGTGTGAACGATTAAAACTGACCAATTTTAAGTGCTGCTCTGAGTTTCTCCCACTTTTTCTTCCTCGGTTACACAAACGTTTACTGGAAAGATGTTTTTGGTAAATGATAAACAGTCATTTACTTTTAAGAACAATTTTCTTCAGAAGAAAGTGATTTTTGAGCCGATGCTGCCCCCTGCTGGTTACTGACACTAATTACATGCACACAATCGTGTAGTTTAGTTACTGTGTGTGTGTGTGTTAGAGGTTACAGGACATCAGTGTGCTCCAGCGCCACCTCTGGGTCTGCATCAGGATCCCACAGTACCAGGTTGTGTGTTGTGTGTATGTGTGTGGTGTGTGTGTGTGTGTGTGTGTGTGTGTGTGTGTGTGTGAAATTTTTTCAAGGGATGAGACCACAAGAAGTTGATGTGCTGTTGCCCTCAGCTGAGCCTGAGACGATCATGTGATCAGTCATTCACAAATGAGTCGGCTCTTTGAATTGATTCACAACCACGGGATGATTCGTATATAAATCTGTTTAATAAAAATGTAATGCAGGTTAGTTTATTAAAATTAATTTATTTAAAAAAAAAATCATTTAATGCCCCTGGTGGAAGTAGAAGTGGGAATCTTTAAGTACTTTCCGATCCGATTCTGATTCTGAAACTCTGATCCGATTCCAGAATCGATTCTTAATCTAGACTTTTTTCCTAATTCCTCTGCTGTAAATGTGAGTTTCCGTCTTTCCTTTAGAATCAGAACTGGAGTTTCTGTGCTGTTTGTTTAAATAGTGTGAATTTCTGTATGAATCTCATTAATCTTAAAAAAAGATGATTGGGGTTTTTATAAATGTTCTTTAATGAATAAAGTTCAGTGTTTGGGATGAACTGAAGCTCTGATTGAGTGAGAATGAAACATGGGAACGTCAGAATTTTAGAAGGTTGAAGAAGAACGCTTAAATAACGCCGTAAAGGACAACACTGTATCTCCACTCAAACACCTGTAACAATCACGTCGTGTGTGTGTGTGTGTGTGTGTGTGTGGTAAATGCATTTCCCCTCTGCGCTTGCGCTTGCCGTAGTTTGGTGAGAGTGAATGTGCACAGGGGTGTGAGACAGGAGATGAAGTAGTGAATACATGTGTGTATAATAAAGCAGTTCCGTACATTTTGGACTGCTTTTGTTCTTTATTTTTAGTAAATTCAAGCTGAACCTGCGACGACCCGCACCGTCGCCATCTTATTCAAATTTACAATCGATTCAGGAATCGTTAGAGAAAGAATCACAATGGATCAAGAAATCGATTTTTTTTTCCACCTCTAGCTGAAAGGCAGATAAATCCGCTTTTCTAAGTCAAAAGTGATGATTTGCTGAACAGCTTCCAAGTGTCTCCAGCTGGTATGTCCTGCATGTCTCCTGCGTGTCTCTGCTGCGCCCTGCTGGTGGACACTGTTGGAATTCACTAGTTAATTGACTCCATGTGGATCTGGATTGGAGTTGCTGTGGTTGGTCCCTTGAGTTCTAGAACAGCTGCTCCTCAGAGCACCATCTCCACTCCGCCTCAGAACCTTACATCATTTCATAAACACCATGAACGTCCCGTTTATTTCCTCCTCCTCCAACAAAAAAAAATGCTGATTGACAAGTGAATTCAGATGATTGACAGTTAAATAAATGTTTAGTGTTAACTCCCCTCCTGATAGCCCCGCCCCCTCCTCTGGTTCCATCAGTGGGATCTGAAGGTGTGATCCGGTGCCTGAGGGTTTGAGGAGCTGCAGTTTTGTAGGAACCTCATTTCATCTCACCGTCTCAGTGGATCTGATGGAACATCTGCATGGTCCCAGCATGTACTCGGAGATCTTGGAGAAGAGCCATGTGTGTTCTTTGCCTCTGCTCCAGTTCTTCTTAAAACCCTTTTGGATTTTTGTGGAAGAGGACCTGAGAGAAGACGGTGACTCAGATGTCCTGGCGACTAGTTCAGAAAGTTGGGGGTGGTGGTTTTCTGGGAAGCTGTTCGGTGTTTGAGCTGAAAAAAAAAAAAAAAAGGAGCTACAACATCAAGTCACTGACAAGAACCATCAGTCACAGAAACACACACCACACAGTGATTGTGTGTGGGTGTGGGTGTGGGTGTGGGTGTGTGTGTGTGTGTGTGTGTGTGTGTGTTTTGTGCTCTAAAAATGTTGCTTCAGAGGAAATGATCGCTATTCTGGGGTTTTTATTACTTTTATTGTGTTAATAAATGTTTTTACTGACCAACTGTTTCTTCCAGATTCCTGTCTGTCTGTCTGTCTGTCTGCCTCTGTCTTTCTGTTCTTCTGTCTTACTTTTTTCTGTCTGTCTTTGTCTATCTTTCTGTTTTTTGTCTGTCCTTCTTTCTGTCTGTCTCTCTGTGACATTGTGTAGATGTGATGTGTAGATGTTGTGATGTTGAGGCGTTGAATGTTAATGTGACGTCTAGATGTTGATGAGACGTTGTGTAGATGTTGTGATGTGTAGATGTTATGACTTGCAGATGTTGATGAGACGTTGTGTAGATGTTGTGATGTGTAGATGTTATGACTTGCAGATGTTGATGAGACGTTGTGTAGATGTTGTGATGTGTAGATGTTATGACTTGCAGATGTTGATGAGACGTTGTGTAGATGTTGTTGTGATGTGTAGATGTTATGACTTGCAGATGTTGATGAGACGTTGTGTAGATGTTGTGATGTGTAGATGTTATGACTTGCAGATGTTGATGAGACGTTGTGTAGATGTTGTGATGTGTAGATGTTATGACTTGCAGATGTTGAGACGTTGTGTAGATGTTATGTGTAGATGTTATGACTTGCAGATGTTGATGAGACGTTGTGTAGATGTTGTGACTTGCAGATGTTGATGTGACGTGTAGATGTTGTGTGTGATGTGTAGATGTTATGACTTGCAGATGTTGATGAGACGTTGTGTAGATGTTGTTGAGCCATTGTTTAGATGTTTTGACATTGTGTAGATGTTAAGACGTTGTGCAGATGTTGATGAGGCGTTGCTCACATGTTGATGTGACACTGTGCAGATGTTGTAACGTTGTGTAGACATTGATGTGACGTGAATGTTGTGACACATGCAGATGATAAGCATTGTTTACATTTTGATGTGACGCTTTGCAGATGTTGTAACGTGCAGATGTGAATTAAACATTGTGCAGATGTGGATTAAACATTGTGTAGATGTAACGCTTGTGTAGATGTGGATGAGACATTGTGTAGATGTGGATGAGACGTTGTGTAGATGTAACGCTGTGTAGATGTGGATGAGACGTTGTGTAGATGTGGATGAGACATTGTGTAGATGTGGATGAGACATTGTGTAGATGTGGATGAGACATTGTGTAGATGTGGATGGACATTGTGGGGGGAGACATTTGTGTAGATGTTGTAACGTTGTGTAGAAGTTGTGGCGTGTAGATTTTGTGACGTTGCGCAGATGTTAATGTGCTGCTGGTGGATGTTGATGAAGCGTTGTTTACATTTTGATGTGACGCTGTGCAGATGTTGTAACATTGTCCAGATGTGGATGAGACGTTGTGTAGATGTGGATAAGACGTGTAGATGTGATGTTGATGTGGTGTTGTGTAAATGTTGTGTGACGGGGTGTAGCTTTTGTGATGTTGTGTAGATGTTGATGTGATGATGTTGATAAGGCATTGTTTACATGTTGATGTGATGTTGATGTGATGCTGTGCAGATGTTGAAACGTTGATGTGATGTTGTGCAGATGTTAATGTGACGTTGTGCAGATGTTAATGAGGCGTTGTGTAGATGTGGATGAGGCGTTGTGTAGATGTTGATGTGACTATGTGTAAATCTTGATGTGATGTGCAGATGTTGATGGGACGTGTAGATGTTATGAAGTGCAGATGTTGATGTGACGTATAGATGTTAATGTGTTGTGTAGATGTTGATGTGTACATGTGTGTGTAGATGTTGAGGCATTGTTTACATGTTGATTCGACACTGTGTAGATGTTGAAAAACGTTGTGCAGATGTTGATGTGATGCTGTGCAGATGTTGAAACGTTGATGTGACGTGCAGGTGTTTGACGTTGTGCAGATGTTTGTGACGTTGTGCAGATGTTAATGAGGCGTTGCTAACATGTTGATGTGACTCTGTGTAGATCTTGATGTGATGTGCATTGTTGATG
>VCAZ01000344.1:127500-137500 GCA_005784505.1 Bagarius yarrelli | reverse complement strand
GGATGAGGAGGCGTGGCCTATGTGTCGATTAGGTAAGGATGAGGAGGCGTGGCCTATGTGTCGATTAGGTAAGGATGAGGAGGCGTGGCCTATGTGTCGATAATATAACGTTGACAGAGTAATATTCATATTTATATTTCTGTAATTTTAATAATGCTTTTATGTTTCTGAGGGTGAAACGGTTCCTTTTAGAAATTCCAGTCAGATAAAGAAAAGATCAGTAAAACTTCATCCCTGCGTTCTTTTCTGTTCCTCAAGACTCTTCAGGAGGAATAATCCAAACCGCGACCTGGAAAGAGCTAAACACTCGCCAGATTTGTGGCACGTGAGTCACGGTTAGTATGTGCCGTTCACTTGGCCAGATGTGCTGGATTAGCGCTTATGATGTTGTTTGTCCTGCTTTGTGCTATAATTTAAACAGTACCACGAATGTGGATTTATCCTGTCACACAGCTGTCCAGACTGAGGACAAATGCAAACAGCTGGAAAAAGCTGCAGGAAAAAAGAGAGAAAGAGAACAATACAGATGTTTTTTATGTAAAAATGTGGTTTCATAAGGTGCAGACGTTGAGTGTTATGTAGCCACTGTTTACTGTGGATCACCAGCCAGAAATCTAATACTTTTCATTATTTCCTGTTTGCCCTTTAACCATATGGGCAAAAGTATTGGCACACCCACCTATCATATCCATCTGTGTGGTTTATTCCACCCCCCAGATGTTTAGTCTCACTATTTCTCCTATAATCTCCTCCGTTCTTCTGTGCAGGTTTTCTGCTAGATTGGGTCATGTGACTGTGGGGGTCATGTGACTGTGGGGGGGGTCATGTGACTGTGGGGGTCATGTGACTGTGTGGATTTGATCATTCAGTTCCAATAGTATGAGTGAGATCAGATACTAATGTTGAGGTTTGGAGGTCTGGGGTTCAGTTGGGGTTCCAGTTCATCCCAAAGGGCTCTGTACAGGACAGGAAAGTTCTTCTCCTCCAATCAGAACACAGCAAGTGTCAATGCTGCAAAATACAAAAAGGTTCTAAAAAAAAAAAAGTGTGACACAGACCCACTTATGGGGCTGCTGTTGGAGTGTCGAGGTAGGGACAACAGGACACGTAGTGTATGTTATAGCAGTATTGGAAGACATTTTTAATCAGAGCGACTTACATTTATCTCTTTTATACAATTGAGCAATTCTCCCCCACTCAGGGGCCCAACAGGAATAACTTGTTTATACTGGAAATCAAGTGCATAATCTTCTGGTTAGCAGTCCAACACCTTAACCACTGCGCTACCACTTCCCTGATCTCTGTTAATTATTGTCGTCTTCTGTCTCAGGTCACGACGGGAATCCCGACAGCTTACGGCACAAATACAACTTCATTGCTGACGTGGTGGAGAAGATCGCGCCGGCCGTCGTCCACATTGAACTCTTCCGCAAGTATGAATCCCAACCCGCCCATCTGACTCACATCTGGGACTCGCTCTGGCGTCTCTCTCTCTCTCTCTCTCTCTCTCTCTCTTCTATAATAATCGTTATTTATCGTTTAGCAATTTAAGGCAGGTCTGATCTTTAAACTCTGACGGTTCCAGTTGATGGTGTGTAGTCGGTGATCAGAGATCAGTCGCGCTCATAGACACCAGCGGATTCCTTGGAGGAAGTTCTTCAGTGCTCCAGCAGGAAGTCTTTAAGCTGGGAATGTCGGCACTTGGGAATAAAAATATTGATGCTTATCTGTGTGTGTGTGTATGCGCCATTTCTCATCAGCTCTACTCTCATATGTCTGTTTAACTCTCTCTCTCTCTCTCTCTCTCTCTCTCTCTCTCTCTCTCTCTCTCTCTCTCATGTGTCTGTAGAAGGGTTGGAATCCTGGGGTCGTACTCTGAGGGTGTGTTAATTATCTTTAGGTTCTGGTGTGTGTTATAGCGTTAATTATTTCTCCATCTGGAGACAGAAGTGTAACTCCTCTCACTCTGAGACTCTTGTGTGTGTTGTTGATGATGATGGCGTCCTCCTCTGGCAGGATGGTGTTTACTAAGCGGGAGATGGCGGTGGCCAGTGGCTCGGGCTTCGTGGTGTCTGAAGACGGTTTGATCGTCACTAACGCTCACGTGGTGGCCAACAAACACCGCGTCAAAGTGGAGCTGAAGTCCGGCGCCACCTACGATGCCAAGATCAAAGATGTGGATGAGAAAGCCGACATCGCGCTCATTAAGATCGACGTGCCGGTGAGTTCCATCAGCGCTCGCTAACTAGTGCGCCAGGCTAACACTTCCATCTGAATGTTACACACATCTGGAGAGAGTAATAGTGGGATCCAGCTGAACAGTGAAAACCTCCTCTCGACCAATCAGAAACCAGAATTCACTGTTTAGAGTAAGAATCAGGAACGATACAAAAATACTTACACAAACACACTTATTTTATATTTTTTCACACACACATACATACGGGTACACTCATGTAACAACACGTACTTACACAGACATTTAAACAAATAACCTTAGAACACAAACACACACCTAACTGGTGTGTGAGTCGTTCGAACGTGGCATGTTTTTTCATCTCTCTCGTGTGTGTGTGTGTGTGTGTGTGTGAGCTGTGTGGAATGTTCTGTTTGGCCGTGTGAAACACTGCGAGTTGGACGTTTCTGTTCAGAGTGTAAGAGAGTTAAATATTTCTCTGCCTTGTCATGTTTTTGCTTCTATTTCTGTGATCCAGTCTCACGGCTTCAGTGTTTAAACCCCGTCTTTTCCTCCTGATGGTGTGTGAGATGGTGAACTCGGCTGCTGCTCCTCTGAAGCTGGTGCAGGTTTCTGTGCTTTGTCACTGCTGCACTCTGAATAATTAATGCAGCTCTTCAGCTCAGATTCTGCAGCTGAATCATCTTCATCAACGGCATCAGTTTCCGCAGTCTGTGTGCAGGGGATGTGAACCAACACCACGCAACCTTCAAAGCCAGGAATTTGAATCTGGTCGGTGTGTGATAATCTCTCGAGAAGCCTATGGACTTCGTGGTGACTAAGGAGAAGTGTTTAAGATGTCAGACTGATGACCAGAAGATCATGGGTTTAATCCCTGGTCCCTGGTTCTGGATAACAGCATCTGTTAAGATGCCAGAAATATATTACTTACCTAAGAGTGGGGTGAAGGTGGGGGCAGTACAAAACTCCTCTCCGAGCAGCAGACAGAATGTGAGCGTGCTGCGACAGGCTTTGTCTGAGTTTCATTGCGTTCTTTAAAATGAGTCTCGGCAGGCCGTTATTTTAATGGGAACTGCTCGCAAACCCAGCTGACCTTCACGCCAAGTCGCAGTCCTGCAGGTTATCCTGTCAGACCATTAGCTGCATTTCCGAAGCCGGCTTTCTTCCAGAAGGTGGTGTTAGAATTTTTGCCCTGTTCTTTAAAGAGCACACACACACACACGTCTGTTCTGCCAGGACACAAACAAATTCCAGCTGTGCTGACTCACCACCGGGCATGACGAGGCTTCTTCAGCACTTCATCACATCCCTCACTGAGACACTGATGATCAGAGGCTCGTGTTAGTCAAGGTGCTGAGAAGGTCACAGCTCAGGGTTTGGGTTATTGTCTGTGTGGAGACATGGAGCTTCTCCCAGAAATCAAATTAGTTTATTGTAGACTTAGAATGCTGAAGTGGTGTGATGTAGCCGAGTTTCAGAACGTGCCAGAGAGGGTCAGAATTCTGCAACGACTGACCGACTAACCCCTTTAACTGGGGTTCACCTACAAGTAACTAGTGATACAGTGCATCCATCCATCACACAGGGTCTCAGGAAGTCTGAAGCCTAAAAAACTTGGGGGAAACCCTGTAAAGGGTAGCAACCAGTCACCAGGGAACCTGCAGGAAGCCTTAACCTTGGGGAGTGGGGCAAACGGGATAACCCCTGAGCTCATGTGTTATTTAAAGGCCACCCTCAATTTGGATTTAAGGCTAAGCTCTATAAGTGTGCAGGATAAGAGGGCATGTCCAGTTGATCTCCCTCCATGCTTGCTGTGAGTGAAGGTGGAGTGAAGGTCCTATCCAGGCTGAAATCCAGATCCCGGATTTACCGTGCCTACCAAAGACGAATAAATGAATACGATTTTCTTTGCTCTCGTGACAATTCCTTGTTGTCCAGCACAAAAGCCCAGTCATCCCTCACAAAGCCTCTCTGTGTGATATCCATGGCACTCACCAGTCATGTGTGGCATCTGGACGGAGATTAACATCAGACCGCCGTTCAGACGTGGTCAGGAGACATCTCAAAAACACATTTACCTTCTGACCACATGAAGGGCACCTCAGTAGCTCTGGACTGGACAGCTGACCACAAGTGTGTGTGTGGGGGGGGCGTTTACTGGTGTGGTTGTGGGTTTTTTTTTTGACTCTAAGCAAGTGTAAAGAAGTGCTGACCCCGATACTCGTGTGTGTGTGTGTGTAATACTTCAGACACGTGACTGGCTGTTTGTGAGTCAGAGCCTTGCAAGTCGAGACAGTGAGCGGTTCTGTTCCTGCAAGAGGCCGGATGGCTCTTCCACACACTCGTGTAGGTAAACAGTGGCAGAGTAAACAGCAGCGTGTAGGACGCGAGCTCCTGGAATGTGATAAATATTTCCATGATGAGCAGTGACTAATAAACACATCTGGACAGCATCCCACCTGTGTGTATGCCTCTAGAACATCGGATGCCAACAAGAAGAAGAAGAATGGAAAGTTTTTGCCCTTGGCAGGGAGGTAATTATCACACGGTGAGAGTTAAAAGAGTCTCTGGGCAAATTAGCTTGTTCCCTCTTGTTCTCCATGAAACATATAAAGATTAAGTGCCCCACAAAGCAGTCTGATCCTCTATCGTTTCTATTAGGCCCTGCTGAGCAACCCTCAGGACTCATGATGCTAAGCTAAGTCCTACACCCCTGGAAAAGAGCTTTTCTTCACTGTCAAATCTGATTTAGATTTAGCGAGAAACAAATAAGACGCCTTCATCTTCCTAGTATATCTCCATTTCCAGCAGATCATCTGGGATTGATTTTTCTTTCATTTCACACCAAAACTTTCACTAAAGCCACATGTTTTTGCTAAAGTGGAAACTCTGGAGATGTCTGAAATGAACATGTGGCGTAAATCTTAGTCGTAGTTCACGTCACGCGTGGAGATCTGGACCGCCTCAACTCCTCGAACAGAAAAAAGCTGTAAGTGGATGATGGAGTCAAGCGTTTTATTTTGCTGATGGGCTAAATAAAAGCATGAGGAGGTCTTGGACGGTTCGTCCACCACCTGCTGTAACAAGACGCATTTTACTGTAAGTCTTCAGAGTCGCTGTGTAGCTTTCTGCTTGATTTGGAAAAACATCAAGAACAGCCGCACACATCCGACTTCTGCCTCATGTTTGGATAATCTGGCAGCTTTTTAAGATGATCTGGTTGCCAGAAATCCACACAGTGACTCTGAAAATGTCCTGTTTGCCAAATATTCTCAAAAGGACTGTCTTCCCGGATCATCTTTCTTTTCTGCGTCGAATTTTCACCTTAATCCGCTCCACGATCCTCTTGATGACCTCTCTTTCTATTCTCATGGTCTTGCTTTCAACATGCAGTGTGAGGTCCCTCACTGGACAGTGACCTGAGCCAGGAATCTCTCTTTCACAGCCATCCAATTATAGGTTGTGTTGTTAAACTCCTGAAACTCTGATTTGTCTTTTCAAAAAAGACATGTCCAAACCAAACCAGTTTAAATATTCCATCTGTGTCTTCCTCTTCATTAATATGAATCAAATCAGAATGAGATCTGATCTTACAATTTTTCCTTTCAAAAAGGAATTCAAAATGATCGGCGTGTCCAAATGACTGACCGATTTACACATCAGTCAATCAAAGAGCTCAACATAAAAAATAGAACTTGAAGGAAGTCACAGCGAGAACCAGGAGAACACCCAGAAACCCTGTCTACTGCTAACCATCTGGTTGGGCACAGCCAGACCTGCCTCCAGAAGTGAATCCTCTACATTTCTAGAGAGAGTTTGGATGAGCCTTAGATTGGACATATCAAGCAGTTTGAAATTATTTTCAGACCAAAGACCCAGATTCTGATCTGAACTAAAGAAGACCATGTGCTTCTGGTGAACATCACAGTGTGATTATTCATCGGTCCTGTGTTCTAAGTAATCCAGATGCAAACATGAAGCATCCGTGGGTCAGTGAGTCATGTTCCCATCGCTCTGAAGCTTGAGTGGATCACTGCGGTGTTATTCCATTCTCTTACAAACGGACATCTGAGTCACTGCCCTGATGTTTGTTTGGGTCGTCTTCCTCCTGATTACCACCTCTACTTACTGTGACTCATGTCACAGACTTATGTTTCTTCTATCCTGATTTTTTGTTCTAGTGTAGCAGTTCAGCTCCTCCATCCGTCTTCCTTTGTTAGCTCCTCCACAGCTCCAGAAAGCACCATAAAAGATCTGCTGAAACGTTTACAGTCTGGATTTAGTGTTCGTGTGATCGTAAATAATGGGAAGCTAAAGGACTGCATGAAAAACAGAGATGATTCTGTGGATGGGAAGTCCTGCTGGGGTGTCCATGAATTTGATGTAGCTGTTCTGGATGAACACATTGCTGTCCTTAGTGTTTCATCATAAATTGGTTTTGATCACCAGGGGGTTGGGGGGATTGGGGGGGGGGAAATCATCTACATTTCGAGAGATCATTTGGATGAGCATTAAAATGGACATATCAAGTCCTGAAAACATTTCCAGACCAAAAAAAACACACATTCTGATCTAAACTAAAGAAGACCATGTGCTTTTCCTGGACATCACAGTGTGACGTCATTTACCACAAGCCCCTCGGCAAAGCTGCAAAGAGACCGAAGCATCCGGACGTCATGGACGATCCTCATGACGCAGCACCCACATATGAACATTAATAATGCTTTGTGTGCTGTTGGAAAAAAAAATCAAAAGTCACTTAGGTGAACACTTTTTTTTAATGACTACATCCAATGAAAAGTAACGTCTAGCCAGTGTTGCACACTTCCTCTCTGGCCACCATGACTCGGTTCACTGCAGGGCACCACCATCCAACCTTCTCCAACACCAGTAAATCCAGACATCATATTTTCCCCCCAGAATTCTCCCTCTCTCTCTCCCTTTTTTTTTGGTTTTGTGTTTTTCTTAGTGGACCTGCACATAACCGAGTCTATGAATAATTCAGTGTTTAAGACACATACTGACGAGTCCCCTCTTTCACGGTTAAAGCAGGGACCCTTTCAGCGGGCTGCTATTTATAGACGTAGACATTTGCTCTAGAAACGTCAAGCTTTCGTGCTGTTTTAGGCTTCAGTCTTTTTGACGAATAAATCAGTGCAATAAAATGTCTTATAGCTTCAGGCTGGTGGCGTCCAAAATCCAGTCAGGGTGTGGATCTCGTGCTGTCCAAATCAGGAACATTCTTAAAGAACAAATCTAAACATCAAGCTCTGAACTTAAATCAGTGCGCAAGGTTTTTTGCCTAAAGGGTTGCAGAAATAAGCTTCATAAATCCAGGAGAGCCTCATATTTGAAAAAAGTCTCCAAATCATGGATGTCTGTTGGCCTGTAGATCTGTTTCAGTTAAACCCCACTGGACCCTGAGGTAAACATGGGACACACCGGACAGATGCATCTACTAAAGCTGGCCTGAGAACATCACTGACTAGGGTTAAAGTCCTGGCTGACCTTCTGAGAGGGTTTTCTTCATGGCCTCCACCAGGAGAATAACACACAAAATCTAAAAAAAAAAACAAACAATTAACCAAATGAAATGATCCCTGAAATGTTTGAGGTTTTTCAGAAGGTGAAAAGTTAGTCGGTTCTGTTGTTCTGCTTACTCCGCGCTGTTACTCTTATTGATTTGGAGTTACACATCCATTAGACAGCAGCACAAACTCAACACTTTGTTTTCTCCAATTAGCTTTTCCACGAAAACAACAATAAAACTGCAGAATCCTCATCATCACACTTGACCCTCATGTCCAGCACTGGGATAATGCAGTGCATCACAGAATACAATGTGCAGTTTGGTGGCTAAATAAAGAGAATTTCTAATTTGGTGTGGACTGATTGTAGGCTGCTGGTGTAAATGACACTGGTGGACTATCTTGAGCTTGAAAAACTGTCTGTGTTGCAGACAAAGCTTCCGGTGCTGCTGCTGGGCAGGTCAGCTGATCTCCGGCCCGGTGAGTTTGTGGTCGCCATCGGCAGCCCCTTCTCCCTCCAAAACACTGTGACGACAGGAATCGTTAGCACCACCCAGCGTGGCGGCAAGGAGCTTGGCCTTCGCAACTCGGACATGGACTACATCCAGACTGACGCCATCATCAACGTAAGCTTTGAGAATTTTACTATACACAGAGCAGAAAGATCAGCCAGAGGAAAACTGGTGTTGCATTAGATATTGCAGAACGGTGGCCAAATACCCAGATCATTAGCTCACTTTAGGGTGGTTCTTTTACCAAATACAGACTTAACTTATGCTTTGTGCATAATATAGTTAATGAAAAACGTACAAACAAGAGCATTGTTCCATAACCCCCTCTTCAAAGGTATTCGAGTCACACCTACCTATTAGCCTTGACAAGCTCCAGTTCTCATCAATTTGGCAGCCTACGTCTTGTAATAACTTGTAAATTCTTTCTGGTTTAAATAAAAAAATTGGCATTAATATACATGCCAGTTCCCCTGCAGGACAGGGCCGATTCTGTCTCGTGCTTTTATACATATCGCTGTACTGAAATGTCTTTCTTTTCTGATAGTACGGAAATTCTGGAGGACCCTTGGTAAACCTGGTAAGCCAGAATTTTATTCTTTCAGGATTTACCTGTAAATAATAATCTGTCTAACCAAAGTTCTTCTGCCAAAAGTATTAGAATCAGCATTAAATAAGCGTCATTGAGCTCTGTGCATGATGATGATGATGATGATGATGATGATGATGATGATGATTTATGTCAATGTTAACTACACAATAATAATGCCCAGATCTCAGTACTGAAATAGCAGAAGGGGACACATGGTAACTTTTGCAGACTTTCATTCCGATGCACTGCATGATCTAGTTTGGGTAGAAACACCTGGTTCAAACAAACGGTCACCTCATGGTCGGTCATGATGGTCACCTCATGGTCGGTCATGATGGTCACCTCATGGTCGGTCATGATGGTCACCTCATGGTCGGTCATGATGGTCACCTCATGGTCGGTCATGATGTTCACCTCATGGTCGGTCATGATGCTGTGCCACTTTCAGGTACACCTAATGTAGTTTGCCATCCTGCATTGGCATAATAGAGAGACAATAAAAGAACCAATGTTCTGCCACTTCCTCGATGATAAAGATAAGGAACTTCTCCCAAGCTGACAACTTTGGGTAGTGAATTCTCATGTCTCCAGAAACCAGATTCCAGCTGACATTCATGGCATTTGGCTGATGTCCTGATGCCCAGAGTGGCATTTGAACCTCTTGATCAGTCGAAGGTTAGGGTTTTTTCCCAACAGACCTTCAGTGCAGGGACTTGAATTCATTCTTTTTTGATCAGTTGGCCTACCATGTTCTAACCACTGAGCTGCCTAGTTAAAACATGCTTGATGAATCATCTAATGCATCACATTAATAATTTTGGCAAACTAATCTGAAAACACTGTATGATTTGGCGATTAAAAACACTTAACCAGTCTAGTGGTTGGTTATGTAGGGGGTGGGATGACTCCTCTTTAGGGTAGAGAGGTATCCCGAGTCCAACCCAGTGGAGAAGATTGGTAACTAGGGTTAGCAGCACAAAGCCAACAGTTAGAGCAGTCTGTATATTGAAATATATATTGAGATGCTGTAGATGATTACCAGACGAAGTGTTAGTTGGTTTGACTTGTGTAGAACACTTCCTTAGTCAGGTGGTTGATGCTGTTATCGTTGTGTGTTGTATGTGTTGTTATGGTTGTGTTTGTGTGTGTGAAGGATGGAGAGGTCATAGGAATC
>VCAZ01000344.1:75000-122500 GCA_005784505.1 Bagarius yarrelli | reverse complement strand
GTCTGATGGTAGTGGTGATAGTACAGAGATGGTATGGAGATGGTGTGTTGGTGGTGATGGGATGGTATGGAGATAGTCTGATGGTAGTGTGGTGATAGTACAGAGATGGTATGGAGATGGTGTGTTGGTGGTGATGGTGGGATGGTATGGAGATAGTCTGATGGTAGTGGTGATAGTACAGAGATGGTATGGAGATGGTGTAATGGTGGTGATGGGATGGTGTGGAGATAGTCTGATGGTAGTGGTGATAGTACAGAGATGGTATGGAGATGTGTGTGTTGGTGGTGATGGGATGGTATGGAGATAGTCTGATGGTAGTGGTGATAGTACAGAGATGGTATGGAGATGGTGTGTTGGTGGTGATGGGATGGTATGGAGATAGTCTGATGGTAGTGGTGATAGTACAGAGATGGTATGGAGATGGTGTGTTGGTGGTGATGTGAGATAGTGTGATGTTGGTGATGGTACAGAGATGGTGTGGTGATGGTGTGGAGATAGTGTGATGGTGGTGATAGTACAGAGATGGTGTGGAGATAGTGTGTGATGGTGGTGATAGTACAGAGATGGTGTGGTGATGGTGTGGTGATAGTACAGAGATGGTGTGGTACAGAGATGGTGTGGAGATAGTGTGATGGTGGTGATAGGTGTACAGTACAGAGATGTGATGTGGTGATGGTACAGAGATGGTGTGGAGGTGGTTGGTGATGGTACAGAGATGGTGTGGAGATAGTGTGATGTTGGTGATGGTACGAGAGGGGTGTGAGGTGGTGATGGTGAGTGTGATGGTGTGGAGTGTGATGTGGTGTGGGTACAGAGATGGTGTGGTGATGGTGTGGAGATAGTGTGATTGTTGGTGATGGTACAGAGATGGTGTGTGTGTGTGGAGATGGTGTGGTGTGGAGATAGTGTACAGAGATGTGTTGGTGATGTACAGAGATGGTGTGGAGATAGTGTGATGGTGGTGATAGTACAGAGATGAGATGGTGTGGAGATAGTGTGATGGTGGTGATGGTACAGATTGTTGTGGTGATGGTGTGGAGATAGTGTGATGTTTGGTGATAGTACAGAGATGGTGTGAGATAGTGTGATTGTGGTGATGGTACAGAGATGGTGTGGTGTGGATTGGTGATGGAGTGTGTGATGGTTGGTGATGGTACAGAGAGTTGGTGGTGGAGATATGTGTGTGGATGATGGTGATGGATGGTGGGTGTGATAGATGTGTTATTGTGAGAGATGTGATGTTGTGATGGTGATGGTGTGGAGATAGTGTGATGGTGATGTACAGTGTGATGGTGGTGATGTGGTGATGGTGTGGATGGTGATAGTGGGTGTGGAGATGGTGTGATGTGGTGATGGTACAGAGATGGTGTGGAGATAGTGTGATGGTTGGTGATAGTACAGATTGGTGTGAGATACTATGGTGAGTGGATGGAGATATGGTGTGGTGATCGTGTGATGGTGGTGATGGTACAGAGATGGTGTGGAGATAGTGTGATGGTGTGTGTGATGGTGTGGTGATAGTGTGATGGGTGTGGAGGATAGTGTGGTGATGTGTGATGTTGGTGATGGTACAGAGATGGTGTGTGAGAGATAGTGTGGATGGTGGTGATAGTACAGTTGGTGAGATGGTGTTGTGGAGATAGTGTACAGAGATGGTTGTGTGAGTGGTGATGGTACAGAGATGGTGTGGAGATAGTGTGAGTGGTGTGAGTGTGTGGGTGATAGTACAGAGATGGTGTGGAGATGTGTGAGTGTGCTGGTGTTGGTGATGGTGTGATGTGGTGGTACAGAGATGGTGTGGTAGCGATAGTGTGTGATGGTGATGGTACAGAGATGGTGTGGAGATAGTGTTGTGTGGAGGTGGTGATGGTACAGAGATGGTGTGGATGGTGGTGATATAGTGTGGAGATGGTGGTGCTGAGTACATGGTGTGGAGATAGTGGTGGTGGATGGTCGAGATGTGTGATGGTGGTGATAGTACTGATGGAGAGGTGATGGTGTGTACAGAGATAGTGTGATGTTGGTGATGGTACAGAGGATGTGATGTGTGGAGATAGTGTGATGTGGTGATGGTACAGAGATGTTGGATGTGGTGAGGTGATGAGGATGTGTGGAGAGTTGGTTGGTGGTGATGGTGTGGAGAGTGTAGTGATGCTGGTGTGTGGTGATGGTACTAGATGGTGTGGAGATAGAGATGTGGTGATGGTGAATGGTGTGGAGATGGTAGTGTGAGGTCCGTGGTGCTGGATGGTGTGTGATGTATGCAGAGACAGAGATGGATTGTGGAGATAGTGTGATGTTGGATAAGTGAGAGATGGTGTGGAGATAGTATGTGTGGTGGTGATGGTGTGGAGATAGTGTGATGGTGGTGATGGTACAGAGATGGTGGTGTGATGTGTGGTGTGTGAGTAGTGTGAGATGGTATTGATGGTGGTGATGGTACAGAGATGGTGTGGTGATGGTGGTGGTGCTCTGCCTTATCTGATCTGGAGCCAAAGCTCAAAAGTGCTTGAAAAAAGTTGATGTCAGATCATTTTCATATTTTAGATCATGTGTTGATTTTAAATTTCTCAGTGAAAGACGTCATTACTGGGCTTGAAGATCAAAAACAGGTGAACAGTGATTGGTTGTCTGGAACGGTGAAAATTAGTGAGTGGATATTTTGTGAATGATCGTGATTACTGATTGGACAATAAAACAGTGATTAATTAGAAAAACTGTTTCTGAGACTGAAGATCAGGAATATTTCAGGACTGATTGGGATAAAAGTCCACAGCAGGTGGAGGAGAAGGTTTCTGAGGAAGAGAAGAAACTCAGTGTTTTACTATGACCAGGTTTTAATCTTAATCTTGAATTTTTTTTGTCTTTAGTTCTCTAGTTGGTTTAATGTAAACCATTAAATACAGGATCAATCATCAAACAGCACAGACGTCATCAGCAGGAGTTACAGGAGATCCAGGAGATCCATCCATCAGAGCAATGACTGGATAAAAACAGGTTCTGTTACTGCAAACGTGTTACACTCTGATTAAAACCAGTCTCAAGCTCATGAGTGTGTGTGTGTGTGTGTGTGAGTGTGTGAGAGTCAACAGTGATTAGACTTCGGGGGAAGCAGCATCTACTCAGTCGTGGATTCTCAGCTTTTTCTCCGTCATCGTTAAAAAAAATTCATGAGTCACTGGTTAAAAAAACGTCACTTCATCTAACCGTTAAGAGTTTTTAGGAAGAACCTGTGAAGATTAGCAGCGGTTCCTTCAGCACTACGCTCAGCACTGTTACTGAAGTAATGCTGGTCTGGTTAGTGTGTTTATTGTGTGTTTGTCGTGCTGGGGAGGAGCGCCAGCTGCCCTAGCGTGAGCTCCAGGCGCCGCTGAAGAGCATCCAGCCGCGAATCCATGTGCTGCATCAACCGGTTCTCCAGGTCCTGCATCCGTTTCTCCACCACCTGCTCCAGAGCTTTCTCCAGACCTGCGAGGAACATGTGGTCCTCACTGAAGAAAGAACCCACAAACTTATATAAATAGTTCAAATGGAAAACCAGCTGGAGGTCTAAAGCAGCTCAAAAGAACACAGTGCTGACTCACCGCTGTCCGTTGGTCCTTTTCTCTGGGGAGTTCAAAGCGTCCAGGCGGAGTTGTGTAACCTGACCACAGACGCTCTGCAGTACAGGGAGCAGGTCAGGACTAACCGGACTCTGGTTCCCACCAGGAGCACCTGCTACAGCGTCTGAGGTGGTGAACGTTCCGGATTGAGGTCCGGTCAGTGCTCGTGTGCCATCAGATCCAACATCTGTTGCAGCTTGTCTGGTCAAGCATGGTACCGCTCCACCACCAACACCACCACCCATCAGCAGTGGCAGGAATCCACTGAAAACTTCGGCTTTGTTCTAAAAAAAAGTTCAAAGAAGTTAGGGGCGAGTCAGAAGTCCAGCTGGAAAGTTCTACCTGATAATTAGCAGCTTGGTCACATGAATAATTGACCAACCAGACCATAGAAATCCTTGTTTCCTATTGGCTCAGAAAGAAACAATTCAGACCTCAGGCGTAACTGACCTTCTGCTGGAACTGCACCATCTCCAGGAGGTTCTGTGCCCCAGGAGACAGTGTGGTACCCATCTCCTCCACCATGGCCTGGACGCGATGGAAGTCGATGCTAGCGCCAGGGTTTGGGTGGAACTCGTCTCGTGGACGGAACCGCAATCCCACGACCACCTGACGGATTCTCACGACATTCCGACCACCAAGAGACAGCAGCTGCACGGAAACACCAGAGAGGAGCTTCTGAACACCACGTCTCCTCCTCTAAATCCTGCTGTTCACTCACACACACTGCTCTCAGATCAGTTTATTATTATATTTCAGTGTCTGAGAAGGAGAGGATGTGTGTTTATCACAGTTCTACAGTGACGAGTTGGCATAAGTATTTACCCCCCCAGTCTATCTAATATCAGTATATCTAATAATACTGTTATTTGGGCAGTAGTGGAGTTATGGATCAGTTTATTTACTCTCTTCTGCTCTCTAGTGGTTACGGTGAAGCTCCACATCCACATGACTGAAAGGGTTTGATGAGAAGACAGAGAGACTGTCGTACCTTCACTTCGCAGGACGGGAGCGGGTTCTCCAACACCAAACGGCTCCTGTAGAAAAGTCGCTCCTCATCGCCGCTAACACGAGAAGGAGATCATTAGATCATTCGTATCAAACACTGAACATTTCTGCTGGGGGAAGGGGGCGGGGCTACAACATACAGACTCCTCGGCTTTACCTGGACTCGTCCTTCTCACCACGGCTCGTCCCGCAGTAGTCTCCGGAAAGAGAGTAGACCTCCAGTGTCCTGGCCTCACTGACCAACTGCACACTGCTGATAACTGCACCAGAATCTGGGTGACACAGCAGAGTGATGAGACACGGAGATGTTTCCTCAGCTCGCTCCAGGAGGACAGGCTCGCACCTGAGACAGGGGCAGGAAGAAGAAGAACAACAACAACAGGTTCCTTTATTTACTGACACTTTTTATCCATTTAGAGTTACAAGAAAGGCTGGAGAACGTGTTTACACACACACACACACACACACACACTCTCTCTTACAGATCTGATGGAGGATCGGTGCTGAGGAGATCCTCCTGTGGTGTGAGAAGGATCTCTCGGAGCTCAGTGTGAGATGTACACACCCAGGAGGTGTGTGTGGACACCACGGTATCCCTGCTGGAGCTCATCGCGATGCTGTGTGTGATCTCAGACACATTCAGATCCGTGCGTGGGTGCCTTTAAACTGCTCTTACACACACTTACACACACTAATCCATAGCGCAAACACACACTGATCTCAACACTAAAAAACTCAACGCGAGCACATAACAAACCTCCCACGCTGCTTTTGCGCACTGCGCATGCGCGACATTTTACAGGGCGAGGCTAAATCCGCCTTCACTTCCGCTTTAATAAAAGTCAACAAAATCTTCAGATTACAAACTCAAACCTCTGTAATTAAAATAAAAATACACACGGCATTTAGAATTAATTATATATGAATATTTACATTTTACAATTGTAAACACAAACATAAAAATCATAGATTAAATTTAACAACGACAATTTTGTAATATTTCAATATTTAAAGTTTAATAACACGTGAAAAAACCCGTGTACTTTTTTAATGACGTTGTTTTAATATATAAAATAATAACACACGGAGTAACTGTTAATCTACCTGTTAATTAGTGACAGTTCCGTTCATGGTAATGTGTTTTTATATATCGTCGTTTCCATAGTAACCAATCAATTCACCCCTGATTGGTTTATTGTGAGATTTTTAGGACAGTGACGTAACAATTTATTGTGTGTTTCCTAATTCTGTATACACGTCATACCTGAGCTCGAGCTCCTGTTACGTACCCACAAAAACCAGTTTGGCCCAATTTTTTCCTGTTTTGACCTGATTTTAGCCTGATATTGACCCGGTTTTGACCCCATTTTGCCCTGATTTTGGCCTGATTTTTGCCCTGTGTTTGCCTTGATTTTGCCCCAATTTTGCCCTGATTTTGCCGCCCTGTGTTTTTGCCCTGATTTTAGCCTGATTTTTGCTCTGTGTGTTTGCCCTGATTTTTAGCCTGATTTTGCCCTGTGTTTGCCCTGATTTTGCCTGATTTTGCCTGATTTTGCCCTGATTTTAGCCTGATGATTTTGCCCCTGATTTGCCCTGATTTTGCCCCAATTTTGCCCTGATTTTAGCCTGATTTTTCCCTGTGTTTGCACTGATTTTGCCCCTTTTTTTTCCCTGATTTTAGCCTGTGTTGCCCTGATTTTGCCCTGATTTTGCCCTGTGATTTTGCCCTGATTTTAGCCTGATTTTGCCCTGTGTTTGCCCTGCCCTGTGTTTGCCCCTGATTTTGCCCTGTTTTCCCTGTGTTGACCTTGTTTTGCCCTGTGTTTGCCCTGATTTTTTGTTTGCCCTGTGTTTGCCCTGATTTTGCCCTGTTTTGCCCTGTGTTTGCCCTGTGTTTGCCCTGATTTTGCCCTGTTTTTGCCCTGATTTTGCCCTGTGTTTGCCCTGATTTTGCCCTGTTTTTGCCCTGTGTTTGTGTTTGCCCTGATTTTGCTTGCTTTAGGGGGTTGGTTGATGTGGTAAATGATGATGGGACATGCAGTGTGTGATGGAATCAGGATGGAAGTTTTCTGTTTGTCCCTCTAAGATAAATAGCTTGAGGCAGTTCTTAAATCTTTCCGACTATATAACCAATTATATTTTTCCAAAGTTGGTGGTCTCCCCTTTTAATCGGTGTGCAGTTATAATATCGTTAAATTGCCTATCGGATTATGACGTTTCCATAAACCGATGTTTTTGTCCTGACACTTAATTTACAAAAACATAATTTTAGTCCCGGGCGGGGCACGCTGGCTTTAGTGTTTAGCACTGTTGCCTTACAGTAAGAAGGTCCCGGGTTCGATTCCCCTGCAGGGGTCTTTCTGTGTTGAGTTTGTATGTTCTCCCTGTGTGTGTGTGTGTGTTTACTCCGGGTTCTCCGGTTTCCTCCCACAGTCCAAAAACGTGTTAGATTGATTGGTAAATCTGAATTGCCCATAGGAGTGAGTGAGGCTCTGTGATAGACGGAACTCACCTGTTATGGGATTGTGTGGGATTGTGTGGAGTTTTTGTGTTTTTGTACGTGCGCAATTGTTCCACAATTTTGCTTTGGAATTTAAGAATGTCTTATTTGGTTTTAATGTTTATGACAAGAATGTAAATGACCAGTATTTCCTAATAATTTTTTTTGTGTGTGTGTTTTTCTCAAAAAAAATTAATAGCTATTGAATAATGCGCTGGCGTTTCCTAAGCACGAACAAAAGATGGCGCTGTGGGTCTTTGTCTCTCTCTCTCTCTCTCTCTCTCTCTCTGCTAAACTGATTATAATTAATATTTAATTAAGAATATTTTAGAATAGTGCTAACCTTAAGAATGAGGCATTTGTGTAGAGTTGTACACAGTTGTTTCTTTTTTCCTTTATTTCACAAAGGGGAAGTGGTGGCTCATGGTTAAGGTGTTGGATTACCAACAAGATTGTAGGTTTGATTTCCAGCTCCACCACGGCACCACCCTTAACCCCCAATTTCTCCGTTGTATAAATGAGATAAATGTAAGTCACTCTGGATAAAAACATCTGTTAAATGCTGTAAATGTACTGAGACATAAAGTTGATACAATCTTTGCTCTGAGAATGCTGATGGAGAAGTACAGAGATGGTCGTAGGGATCTGCATTGTGTTTTTGTAGACCTGGAGAAAGCATATGACAGGGTACCGAGAGAAGAGCTGTGGTATTGTATGAGGAAGTCAGGAATAGCAGAGACGTATGTCAGGGTGGTGCAGTATATATATTAGAGAAGCAGGACAGTGGTGAGGTGTGCAATAGGTCAGACAGAGTAGTTCAAAGTGGAGGTGGGACTGCATCAGAGATCAGCTCTGAGCCCCTTCTTGTTTGCTGTGGTGATGGATCGGTTGACAGACGAGGTCAGACAGAAATCTCATTGGACAATGATGTTTGCAGATGACATTGTGTTCTGTAGTGAGAGCAAGGAGCAGGTGGAGAGGTGGAGGTTTGCTCTGGACAGAAGAGAAATGAAAGTCAGTCGTAGCAGACAGAGGACATGTGTTTGAATGAAAGAGAGGAAAGTGGAACAGTGAGATTACAGGGTGAAGAGGTGAAGAAGGTACAAGAGTTTAAGTACTCAGGGTCGACAGTCCAGAGCAATGGAGAGTGTGTAAAATAGGTGAAGAAGTGATTACAGGCAGGTTGGACTGGGTGGAGAAATGTGCCAGGAGTGATGTGTGACTGGTTTAGAGACAGCTATGATGTATGGTTTAGAGACAGTGGTGAGACAGCTATGATGTATGGTTTAGAGACAGTGGTGAGACAGCTATGATGTATGGTTTAGAGACAGTGGTGAGACAGCTATGATGTACGGTTTAGAGACAATGGTGAGACAGCTATGATGTATGGTTTAGAGACAGTGGTGAGACAGCTATGATGTATGGTTTAGAGACAGTGGTGAGACAGCTATGATGTATGGTTTAGAGACAGTGGTAATGAAAGAGAGACAGGTGGCAGAGCTGGAAGTAGCAGAGCTGAAGATGTTGAGGGAATAGGAATGAATTCATCAGGAGGACAACTCATGTTAGATGATTTGGAGAGAAAGTCGGGGAGTCCAGATTGAGGTGGTTTGGACATGTCCAGAGGAGGGACAGTGAATATATCGGTAGGAGGATGTTAGAAATGAAGCTACCAGGCAGAAGGTAAAGAGGAAGAGCAGAGAGGAGGTATATGGATGCGATAAACGAGGACATGAAGTTAGTGTGTGTGAGTGAAGAGGATGGAGGGAATAGGGTTAGATGGAGAGGCAGATGAGGATGTAGAGAATAGAGTGAGGTGGAGACAGGTGAGGATGTAGAGAATAGAGTGAGGTGGAGACAGATGAGGATGTAGAGAATAGGGTGAGGTGGAGACAGATGAGGATGTAGAGAATAGGGTGAGGTGGAGACAGATGAGGATGGTAGAGAATAGGGTGAGGTGAGACAGATGAGGATGTAGAGAATAGGTGAGGTGGAGACAGATGAGGATGGAGAGATAGGGTGAGGTGAGGGAGACAGATGAGGATGGAGAGAATAGGGTGAGGTGGAGACAGATGAGGATTGTAGAGAATAGGGTGAGGTGGAGACAGATGAGGATGGTAGAGAATAGGGTGAGGTGGAGACAGATGAGGATGAGAGAATAGGGTGAGGTGGAGACAGATGATGATGGGAGAGAGAGGGTGAGGTGGAGACAGATGAGGTGAGGTGGAGACAGTGAGGGTGAGGATGAGGAGTGAGGGTGGGAGATGGAGAGAATAGGGTGAGGTGGAGACAGATGGAGACAGATGGAGAGAATAGGGTGAGGTGGAGACAGATGAGGATGAGAGAGGTGGAGGACAGATAGGATGGGATAGAATAGGTGAGGTGGAGACAGATGAGGAGACAGATGGAGAGATAGGAATAGGGTGAGGTGGAGACACGATGAGGATGGAGAGAATAGGGTGAGGTGGAGACAGATGAGGATGGAGAGAATAGGGTGATGGGTGGAGACAGATGAGGATGGAGAGAATGAGGTAGGGGATGAGGTGGGAGGATGGAGAGGTGGAGACGATGAGATGAGGATGGGATGGAGAGAGAATAGGGTGAGGTGGAGACAGATGGAGGAGGGTGAGGTAGAGAGGATGGAGAGAATAGGGTGAGGTGGAGACAGATGAGAGAGGATGAGGAATGGAGAGAATAGGGTGAGGTGGAGACGAGAGGGAGAATGAGGTGGAGACAGAGAGGATGGAGGAGAATAGGGTGAGGGTGGAGACAGATGAGGATGTAGAGAATAGGGTGAGGTGGAGACAGGATGAGGATGTAGAGAATAGGGTGAGGTGGAGACAGATGAGGATGTAGAGAATAGGGTGAGGTGGAGAGAGAAGAAGAAGGAGAAGAAGAGGATTTTATTTTTTTAACATTCATATTAAAAAGTTGCTCTTTTTGCCCCTGTGTTTGTAAATCAAAGCTTTTTTTGTATGTCGTTTTGGAAAAGTTCCATTTATTTCTAAAGCACTTTTAAAGCAGCTTTTACAGAATAACATCAAAAACACAATCATAAACACTCACTTAAACACACAGTTCAGTTTAATTAATATCTGTAAATTAACAGTCCCAGAATAAACAACACAACACAACAACACAACACAACACAACACAACACAACACAACACAACACAACACATCAGTGAATCGCGGCAGCTTTTGAAGGCAGCATTAGTGTTTCCTTACAGCGGACAGGTGAAGCGCTGTGTCCTGTCTGTCTGTCTGTCTCTCTCTCTCTCTCTCTCTGTCTCTCTGTCTGTCTCTCTCTCTCTCATTAGCGGAAGTTATTTTCACACACTTTATAGTTTATTAAGCTCTTGAACGCAGCATTGGATTTTTTTTTTGAAGCGACAGGTGAAAAAGTAGCGCCGTGTACCTGTCTGTCTCACTCACTGTCTCACTCACTGCGGAATGGGGAGAGAAGAGAATAGGAGAACCCGGGGACATGGTAAAGGACCTTTTCTCACGGTTCTCCTGCTGTGTTTAATCCACGCGGAAGGACTGGCGGCTCACGGTGAGAAAAACCAACCGCAAATGCGGCATTTTACTTTACACGTTAAAGTTTCCACCTGAATTCCGGAAGGGTTAGTGTTACTGTGTGTGTGTGTGTGTGTGTGTGTGTGTGTGTGTGTTGGCACTGTTAGTATTACTCTGTGTGTGTGTGTGTGTGTGTGTGTGTGTGTTGTGTGTGGCACTGTTAGTATTACTCTGTGTATTACTCTGTGTGTGTGTGTGTGTGTGTGTGTGTGTCACTGTTTGTTAGTATTACTCTGTGTGTGTGGGTGTGGGGCACTGTTAGTATTACTCTGTGTGTGTGTGTGGCACTGTTAGTATTACTCTGTGTGTGTGTGTGTGTGTGTGTGTGTGTGTGTGTGTGTGGCACTGTTAGTATTACTCTGTGTGTGTGTGTGTGTGTGGCACTGTTGGTATTACTGTGTGTGTGTGTGTGTTTGTGTGTGTGTGTGTGTCACTGTTAGTGTTACTGTGTGTGTGTGGTGTGTGTGTGTGTCCGCACTGTTAGTGTTACTGTGTGTGTGTGTGTGTCACTGTTAGTGTTTACTGTGTGTGTGTGTGTGTGTCACTGTTACTGTGTGTGTGTGTGTCACTGTGTAGTGTTGTGTGTGGTGTGTGTCACTGTTAGTGTTACTGTGTGTGTGTTAGTGTTACTGTGTGTGTGTGTCACTGTTGTGTGTGTTAGTGTTACTGTGTGTGTGTGAGACTGTTAGTGTTACTGTGTGTGTGTGAGACTGTTAGTGTTACTGTGTGTGTGTGTGTGTGTGTCACTGTTAGTGTTACTGTGTGTGTGTGAGACTGTTAGTGTCACTGTGTGGTGTGTGCCTGACTGTTAGTGTCACTGTGTGTGTGTGAGACTGTTAGTGTCACTGTGTGTGTGTGAGACTGTTAGTGTCTGTGTGGTGTGTGACTGTCACTGTTGTGTGTGTGTGTGAGACTGTGTTAGTGTCACTGTCACTGTGTGTGTGTGAGACTGTTTTAGTGTCCACTGTGTGTGTGTGAGCACTGTGTGGCACTGTTAGTGTCACTGTGTGTGTGTGAGCACTGTTAGTGTCACTGTGTGTGTGTGTGGCACTGTTTAGTTGGCACTGTGTGTGTGTGTGCACTGTTAGTGTCACTGTGTGTGTGTGGCACTGTTACTTGTGTGTGTGTGTCACTGTGTGTGTGTGGCCACTGTTAGTGTCACTGTGTGTGTTGTGGCACTGTTAGTGTCACTGTGTGTGTGTGTGTGTGGCACTGTTTAGTGTCTGTGTGTGTGTGTTGCACTGTGGTGTGTGGTGGTGTGGCACTGTTAGTGTGTACTGTTACTGTGTGTGGTGTGTGTGAGGCACTGTAGTGTGTGTCACTGTGGTTACTGGGTGTGTGTTACTGTGTGTGTGTGTGTGGCACTGTTAGTGTTACTGTGTGTGTGTGTGTGTGTGTGTTCTGGTCACTGTGTTACTGTGTTGTGTGTGTGTTACTGTGTGTGTGTGTGTGTGTCACTGTGTAGTGTTAGTGTTACTGTGTGTGTGTGTGTGTGTGGCACTGTTAGTGTTACTGTGTGTGTGGTGTGTAGCCACTGTTGTTAGTATTACTGCTGTGTGTGTGTGTGTGTGTGTGTGTGTGTGAGACAGACTGTTAATGTTAGTGTGAGAGAGACTGTTTAGTGTGTGTGTGTGTGTGAGAGACTGTTAGTGTTAGTGCATGTGAGACTGTTAGTGTTAATGTTTGTGGTTGTGTGTGTGTGTGTGTGTGAGACTGTTAGTGTTATGGTGTGTGTGTGTGTGTGTGAGAGAGAGTGTTAGTGTTAGTGTGTGTGTGAGACTGTTACTGTTACTGTTGTGTGTGTGTGAGACTGTTGTGTGTGTGTTTACTGTGTGTACCTGTGTGTGTGTGTGTGTGTGTGTGTGTGTGTGTGTGTGTGTGTGTGGCACTGTTAGTATTACTCTGTGTGTGTGTTGGCACTGTTATTATTACTCTGTGTGTGTGTGTTTGTTGTGTGTGTGTCACTGTTACTGTACTGGTGTTACTGTGTGTGTGTGTGTCACTGTTAGTGTTACTGTGTGTGTGTGTGTGGCACTGTTACTGTGGTGTGTTACTGTGTGTGTGGTGTGTGTGTTACTGTGTGTGTGTGCACTGTGCACTGTTACCTGTGTGTGTTACTGTGTGTGTGTGGCACTGTTACTGTGTGTGTTTACTGTGTGTGTGTGTGTGGCACTGTTAGTGTTTACTGTGTGGTGTGTGTGGCACTGTTAGTGTTACTGTGTGTGTGTGTGTGGCACTGTGTTGTGGTGTTACTGTTGTGTGTGGCACTGTAGTGTTACTGTGTGTGTGTGGCACTGTTATGTGTGTGTACTGTGTGTGTGTGTGTGTGGCACTGTTAGTGTTTACTGTGTGTGTGTGTTTGTGTGTGTGTGGGCACTGTGTTAGTGTGTACTGTGTGTGTGGCACTGTTTGGTGTTACTGTGTGTGTGTGGCACTGTTGGTGTGTTACTGTGTGTGTGTGGCACTGTGTAGTGTTACTGTGTGTGTGTGGCACTGTTAGTGTTACGTGTGTGGCACTGTTACAGTGTGTGTGTGCACTTGTAGTGTTACTGTGTGTGTGTGTGTGGCACTGTTAGTGTTACACTGTGTGTGTGTGTGGCACTGGTTAGTGTTACTGTGTGTGTGTGGCACTGTTAGTGTTTACTGTGTGTGTGTGTGTGTGTCACTGTTAGTGTTACTGTGTGTGTGTGTAGCACTGTTAGTATTACTCTGTGTGTGTGTGTGTGTCTGTCTGTCTGTCACTGTTAATATTTTGTGTGTGTGATGACTGTTAGTGTTACTGTGTGTGTGAGACTGTTGGTGTTAGTGTGGTGTGTGTGTGTGAGACTGTGTTTGGTGTTTGTAGACTGTTGTGTGGTGTGTGTGTGAGACTGTGGTGTGTGTGTGTTGAGACTGTGTGTTGTGTGTGTGAGACTGTTGTGTGTGTGTGTTGAGTGTGTGTGTGTGTGTGTGTGAGACTGTTGTGTGTGTGTTGAGAGGGTGTGTGTGTAACTGTTGGTGGTAGTGTGTGTGTGAGACTAGTGTGTGTGTGTGGTGTTAGTGTGTGTGTGTGAGACTGTGTGTGTGTTAGTGTGTGTGTGTGTGTGTGTGAGACTGTTAGTGTGTGTGTGAGAGACTGTTAGTGTGTGTGGGTGAGACTGTTAGTGTGTGAGACTGTTAGTGTGTGAGACTGTTAGTGTGTGAGACTGTTAGTGTGTGAGACTGTTAGTGTGTGTGTGTGTGTGTGTGTGTGTGTGACTGTAAGTGTTATTGTGTGTCTTTGAGAGGTTGCTGTTGTGGTAACATGTTTGATCTTTACAGGTCTGTTAAACAAACACCTGAGGAAAGTCCAGATCGTCACACCTCAGCGTGTGAGGACACCATGGCAGAGACACCACAACACAACACACGCACACAGACAGGTAGACTGTCAAGAAAGTCCGTTTTAATAACATTCCAAACTAATCACTGATTGAGTACACACACTCCTGTGTGTGTGTGTGTGTGTGTGTGTGTGTGTGTGTGTGTTATTATTCCAGGCAGCTGATTCGGAGAGTCTGATCTACTCCATCGAGATAGACGACACTGTTCATTTCTTGCATCTCACCAAAAACAGGTAACAGTTGGTTCTGTTCTGTGGTGGTGATTCATCCGTCTGTCTGTCCTTCCGTCCTGTTCCTGATTCTGTATCTACACCTGAAGATGGTCTGCTTTGTTCTCCTGTGTTTCTCAGAGACTTTTTATCTCCTGATTTCGCTGTGGTGTCTCATGACGGCCAGTACAACACGGTGAAACTGCACAAAGAGAAACCTGTAAGACTCTCATCCACCAATCATCTCACTAACAGACAACACGGTGGGACACGGTGGGGTGGAGAAGGGAACGCACAGATAAGGAGATGAATACCTTGGTGTGTTGGTAGATGGATGGAAGGACAGGTGATGGAGATAGACAAGAAGACGGCTTTATAGGTAGAACGGTAGAATGGAATGGGTGGGTGGGCAGGTTAAAACAGATGGATGATACATGGGTGGATAGATGAATGGAAGGATGGCTAAATGTGTGATTGGATAGATGGGTGGATGGAAAAATAGACAGGTGAAAGAATGGATGAATTGCTGGATGGCTGGGACAGATCGATGAATGGGACAGATCGATGAATGGGACAGATGGATGGATGGATGGATTGCTGGATGGATTAATGGGACAGATGGATGGATGGATTAATGGGAGAGATGGATGGATTAATGGGAAAGATGGATGGATGGATTGGGAATGGTCACGATGGATGGATGGATTGCTGGATGGGACATGATATGGAGGAATGGATGGATGGATGGATTGATGATGCTGGAGGACAGATGGATGGATGGATTGCTGGATGGATGGGACAGATGGATGGATGGATTGCTGGATGGATAGGACAGATGGATGGATGGATTGCTGGATGGATAGGACAGATGGATGGGTGAATTAATGGGAAAGATGGATGAATAGATTGCTGGATGGATAGGACAGATGGATAGATGGATGGATGGCTGGAACAGATGGATGAATGGAACAGATGGATTGCTGGATGGATGGGAAAGATGGATGGATGGATTGCTGGATGGATAGGACAGATGGATGCATAAATGGGTGAGTGATTGGATAAATACGTTTGTGAATGAACAGATAGATGGATGTACAGACATACAGAGACAGACAGGAGTTTCTATAAATGAGTGAATGGACCTGTAGATAAATTGATACATGAACAAAGCAGTAGACAGAATGACGGAGGGATAGACACTTGATGGATCGAGACGGAGATAGACGGAGGGATAGACTGACGGACGGATAGACTGACGGAGGGATAGACTGACGGAGGGATAGACTGACGGAGGGATAGACTGACGGACGGATAGACTGACGGACGGATAGACTGACGGACGGATAGACTGACGGAGGGATAGACTGACTGACGGACGGATAGACTGACGGAGGGATAGACTGACGGACGGATAGATGACGGAGGGACTGACGACTGGGACGGAAGGGAGGGGGATAGACTGACGGACGGATAGACTGACGGACGGATAGACTGACGGAGGGATAGACTGACGGACGGATAGACTGACGGACGGATAGACTGACGGAGGGATAGACTGACGGAGGGATAGACTGACGGACGGATAGGCTGACTGACGGCTGACGGAGGATAGGCTGACGGACGGAGGGATAGGACTGACGGACGGATGACGGGAGACTGAACGGACGGACGGATAGACTGACGGACGGATAGACTGACGGAGGGATAGACTGACGGAGGGATAGACTGACGGACGGATAGACTGACGGACGGATAGACTGACGGACGGATAGACTGACGGAGGGATAGACTGACGGAGGATAGAGACGAGGGGAGACTGACGGAGGGATAGACTGACGGAGGGATACGAGACAGGATAGACAGGTTGGTGAATAAATTAAAAGAGGAAGAATTGCAGTCCCTGATTGGTGGTGTTACTGTGTGTTCCAGGCTTCCTGTCATTATTCTGGCAGCGTTTGGGGCTATCAGGAATCTCTGGTGGCTCTGAGCACCTGCAGTGGACTGAGGTGTGTGTGTGTGTGTGTGTGTGTGTGTGTGTGTTTACTCCAAACTGGAAAAACCAGTTACACCTTTATTTTCCATTGTCTGTCTGTGTGTCTCTCTCTCTCTCTCTCTCTCTCTATATATATATTAGTGTAAAATAGTATATAATATTTACAGTGCAAACATGACAGCGAGTCTAACACACAGTTTTTTTACATTGATCCTTTATGCGTGACCCACCCACTGCTGATGTTCTTTTACTGTGTGTGTGTGTGTGTGTGTGTGTGTGTGTGTGTGTGTAAAAGTGAAAAAAAACCTCACTCGCAGATTACTGACGGAGCACTCGCAGATTACTGACGGAACACTCTCAGCACTCACAGAGCACTCGCAGATTACTGACGCACTCGCACTCGCAGATTACTGACGGAGCAGATTTACTGACAGCACTCGCAGATTACTGACGGAGCACTCGCAGATTACTGACGGAACACTCGCAGATTACTGACGGAACACTCTCAGCACTCACAGAGCACTCGCAATTACTGAGCAGCACTCGCAGATTACTGACGGAACACTCTCGCACTCACAGCACTCGCAGATTACTGACAGCAGCACACTGACGGAGCAGTCGCAGATTACTGACGGAACACTCGCAGATTACTGACGGAAACACTCGACTCAGCACTCACAGAGCACTCGCAGATTACTGACGCAGCACTCGCAGATTACTGACGGAGCAGTCTCGCAGATTACTGACGATTACTGAAGCACTCGCAGATTACTGACGGAACACTCTCAGCACTCACAGAGCACTCGCAGATTACTGACGGAGCACTCGCAGATTACTGACGGAGCAGTCGCAGATTACTGACGGAGCACTCGCAGATTACTGACGGAACACGTCTACTCAGAGAGCTCGCAATTATGACGGAGCACTCGCAGATTACTGACGTAGCAGTCGCAGATTACTGACGGAACACTCGCAGATTACTGACGGAACACTCAGCACTCGCAGATTACTGACGGACAGGCAGTCGCAGATTACTGACGAACAGTCGCAGATTACTGAACACCCAGATTGACGGACAGTCGCAGATTACACGCACGCAGATTAACTGACGGAACACTCGCAGATTACTGACGGATCATCTCAGGACTGATTTAATGGCTGAATGATTGATGAGTAAATGTGAATAATGAATATTTTTTAGGGGCGTTATTTTCTTGGGGAACAGAAGTTACGCCCTGGAACCTGTCTCACCCTCTTCAAACCATGAGCACTTCCTGTTTCCTATGGAGAAGAGTGAGACGGAGCCATTTGTCTGCGGGGTGGACAGCAAGCAACAGCACGACTCCTCCCGTGTCCGCACCTCGCCGATGGATGTGTTTTTCCGGGTGGGTGTTTTGTCGTTTTCTGTGCTTGGAGTCGTTACCTGATGTTTATCCAGATGTTATTTAAATCACACCTCCATAGTTCCGAGACAGAAAAAACACAGGGACCAGAAAATAGAACATGAAGCTGGAATCTCTTGTAATGATCAGATGAATCCCTGCTTTAGACTGATGGAACAACTGGAAGTGGCAGCCTGCTGATCGTGTCACCAAGCTGCTTTGCTGGGCCCCTGAGCAGGGCCCCTAACCCCGAAGTGATCTGTTTTTATTCTCCAGCACAGACGGTAGAACGGTAGAACTGCACTCGATCCAGCACACGCCGTCCTCATTCAGTTTATTTATTAATAGAAAGTTCTAAAAGTTACACAAGCACAACATCCAACATCCACAACATCCTAGAACCAAGAATCACATAGACCCCGTCTCTGATTTAGTCAAACTCCGCCCCTACGTCTCTCTCTCCCTCTCTCTCGTCCCTCACCTCTCTCTTTCCCTCTCTCTCTCTCTCCTCTCCCACTCTCTCACACTCTCTCTTTCCCTCTGTGTCTCTCTCTCTCTCTCCCTCTCTGTCTCACACTCTCTCTTTCCCTCTGTGTCTCTCTCTCTCACTCTCTCTGTCTCTCTTCCCCTCTGTATCTATTTGCCTCTCTCTCTCTTTCTTTTTCTCTCTGTCTCTCCTCTCACTCTCACTCCTCTCTTTCCCTCTGTTGTCTCTCTCTCTCTCTCCCTCTCTGTCTCACACTCTCTCTTTCCCTCTGTGTCTCTCTCTCACACTCTCTCTGTCTCTCTTCCCCTCTGTATCTATTTGCCTCTCTCTCTCTTTCTTTTTCTCTTTGTCTCCGTCTCACACTCTCCCTTTCCCTCTGTGTCTCTCTTCTCTCCCCTCACTCTCTCACACTCTCCCTTTCCCTCTGTTTCTCTCTCTCTCTCTCTCTCTCTCTCTCTCTTTCTTTTGTCTCATCACTATGTGCTGTACCAGTCTGTTACTCTAACTTTGTCCATAATCTCGTAAATCAAAAATATTTTTTGTGTGTAGAAAAAACGCAACCTTCCTCAGACCCGGTATGTGGAGCTGGTGTTAGTGGTGGACCATCTGAGGGTAAGTGTACTTCTTAAAGTTCTTTCATTCTGCTGGTCTTCAGCTCAGGCTGTGTTTTCTTTGGCCGTTGATTTGATTGTTTATTCGCAGTTTAAAATAAAGAAGAGTGACCGCGTGGCCGTGAGGGAGGAAATGGTTCAGCTGGCTAATTTCCTGGACACGGTGAGAAACACGGTTTTCGGTGGTGTGTGTGTGTGTGTGTGTGTGTGTGTGATCTTTTCCACCAGACAGAAGGCTTCTCTTCCACCCTTGACTCAGTCTGTCGCTTTTGCAGTACTTTAGGCAGCTGAATATCCGCATTGTCCTGGTGGGGCTGGAGATCTTCGAGACTGGCAACCCGTTTGATGTGGAGGGAAGTGCCAGCGAGGTTCTGGGACGGTTCGTCGAATGGAGAAAGAAGAATCTGACGTCACGTGTCAGGAACGACATGGCCCAGCTCGTCATGTGAGTCTTTCTGAACGTCTGGTTTAAGACTCGTGCAGTCAAACTCCACCAGAACATTGAGAAGAAAAAAACACAAATATTTTTAGGTTTTTGTGTTTTACATCAGTATTTTGAGCAGCAAGGTTGGGGGCCTTGCTCAGGGGCCCAGAAGCTTGGAGGTCCTGAATTATAAACCCATCATTTGCTGATCAGCATTCCAAAACCTTCACAATGGTTTGTTGATTAGAAATATCGTGGGTTCAGATCCCGGAACCTGCATGATGCTGGGCCCCTGAGCAAGGCCCCTAACCTAGCTTTTCAGTTTAATAAAAATAAGATAAGGATGTCTACCGAATGCCAGCATGTGTGTGTTTTGTTGATGTATCATGTTTTAATTCCCCTGTTGTTGTTGTTGTTGTTGTTGTTGTTTTTTCCGGAAGCGGTCGGACAGACGCGTACAGCGGCGGGATCTTGGGCATGGCCTACGTGGGGACGGTGTGCTCAGCAGGCAGCGGGGGTGGAATTAGCGTGGTATGTAAACAGATTCCTCTGTAGGGAAGAGATCAGAAACACGAGTGTCTGATGGTGGTGTCTGATCTGTAATCCGAGCTCTCTGCTCTATTATTTATGGGTTTTTAATGATCGACAGAATGGAGACCTAAGAAACGTGTTAATACCAATCCACAGATTCTGACCAATCAGAGTGCAGGAATTCACAGCACCGCTTCGTAACACAACTTAATCCAGGAACCCGGGAACCGGTTTAAACCTGAAGAGCGTGTCTCTCCACTAAAGGACCAATCAGCTGTCAGAACTAGGAGAAGAGGATGAGGTGAAAGAGGAGGAGGAGGTGAACGTTAGAGGAGGAAGAGAGGAGGTGAACGTTAGGGAGGAAGAGAGGAAGAGAGGAGGTGAACGTTAGAGGAGGAAGAGAGGAAGAGAGGAGGTGAACGTTAGAGGGGAAGAGAGGAGGTGAACGTTAGAGGAGGAAGAGAGGAGGTGAACGTTAGAGAGGAAGAGAGGAGGTGAACGTTAGAGGAGGAAGAGAGGAGGTGAACGTTAGGGAGGAAGAGAGGAGGTGAACGTTAGAGGAGGAAGAGAGGAGGGGAACGTTAGAGAAGAGAGGAACGTTAGAGGAGAAGATTGAGGTAACGTTGAACGGAGAGAGAGAGTGACGTGGGGAAGAGAGTTTAGAGAGAATAGAGGAGGTGAAACGTTTTAGAGGTGAAGAGGGGGCATAAGTCTAAAGTGAAAGTCTTTATTGTCCTGTTAAAGTGAAAGTCTTTTTATTGTCCTGTTAAAGTGAAAGTCTTTCTTGTCCTCTCTTTTCGAATGTGATCTGTTTGTTTCTCTGTTTATTGGTGCAGTTCAGTGATGAGCGGTTGCAGTTTTACTCCACAGTGATGGCTCATGAAATGGGTCACAATCTGGGGATGAATCACGACACCTCGTCCTGTCAGTGTGATGGAAACAGCTGTATCATGAACTCGGGCGTCACGTCAGTGTCTCTCACGCGCACACACACACACACACACACACACACACACACACCACTGAACTTTTCTTTGTGTGTGTGTGTGTGTGTGTGTGTGTGTGTGTGTGGTGTGTATATGTATAGAGGCTCGAGATCTTTTAGTTCATGCAGCGCTCAGGATTTTGAGGCTCTGGTCCTGCGTGGAGGAGGTGTGTGTTTGCTGAATCAGCCGGCGCAGAACAGCGTCATCTCCGGGCCTAAGTGTGGGAATCAGATCCTGGAGGGTTCCGAGGAGTGTGACTGCGGCCCGCCAGAGGTACGACTATAACACTGCAACATACAATACCATCACCATCCTTCAGCCATTGGTCAACATTTTCAACTTCCTTTTCCTTTTAAGGGTTTTAGGGGGCGGGGCCAATCGCAAACCCAACTCACAGTTTTATCTGTCAGACTTTTGGAATGCAACCTAACCAGAATGACTAATTTATAGATTACATTAAGGAAATAAATTTCATTAAATAATTAGGGCAATTATTTTGTGTGTGTGTTTGTGTGTGTGTGTGTGTTTGCAGACCTGCAACAACAAATGCTGTAATGCAGCTACATGCACTTTCACAAAGGGTTCCGTCTGTGCTGCCGGCAGCTGCTGCAAAGACTGTCAGGTACGCGCACACACACACACACACACACACACATACATACATAAATATATATATATATATATATGTGTGTGTGTGTATTTCCCATATAGTCGGTGTGAGGGTGTCCTAATTACTGCATGTGCTTATCGGTAACCCTCACCCTAATGACCTCAGTAACAGGGTTGCCAGGTTGTGAAAATAAATTGTTTTTTAAATATCTGGCATTTTGTAGACACTTGTATTTAAAGATATATATATTTTTTTCTTTAATTGAGCAGTTGGGGGTTAGGGGGCCGGTTACGGGGCCGGCCTCAGGGAACCAACATTTTGAAGAGCTTCTTATGACAGCTGCTGTGTGTTACTTATGATCTTCCTGGTCTGGATGTCCTCCAGCTGCTGGTGTCTGGAACGCCCTGCAGAGCATCGGCAAACCAGTGCGACCTGCCGGAGTTCTGCACAGGGCAGTCGGGTTTCTGCCCTCCAGACTCCTACCAGATGGACGGCCTGACCTGTGAGAGCGGCACTGCATACTGCTTCGAGGGCCGGTGCCAAACGCTGGAGTACCAGTGCAGGCAGCTCTTCGGACAAAGTACCAACCTTCTACCGTCTCTCTATCAGGAAGTGTAAGAGGAGAAAGTGGATTTTTGAAGCTGTATTTGTGTTTTTCTCAGCCGCCACCAGAGCCAATGAGAAATGCTTCAGCCACGTGAACACTCAGGGCACCCGGTTCGGAAACTGCGGCTACTCCGGGTCCCAGCTTGTGCCGTGCTCCGTGGCGTGAGTACAGATCTCATTTTCTCTGACTCTTTAGTAGATATTCTGCAGTTGAGGGTTCAGGGCTTTGCATCAGCAGCTTTGTGCTGCTGAGATCCGAACCTATGACCTTCCGATCAGTGCAACATCTTAACCGCCTGTGTTCTCCTGTAGTAACTCCAAGTGTGGGAAGATCCAGTGCACAAACTTTGACTCGAACTACCCCCCACCCGGGGCGGTTCTCAGTGTCGAAAACATAGAACCGGGGGTCTCCTGCAGAAACGCTGACTTCAACCTGGGATCAGATGTCCTGGACCCGGGATACGTCAAAACTGGGACCGTCTGTGCTGCGAATAAAGTGAACAAACGATGGGATGGGATGGGTTGGGGGTGGGTGGTGGTGGGATGGGATGGGGTGGGGTGGTGGGATGGGATGGGGTGGGGGGTGGTGGAATAGAATGGGATGGGGTGGTGGGATAGGAGGATGGGATGGGGTGGGGTGGGGTGGGGTGGGGTGGGTTGGTGGGATGGGATGGGGTGGGGTGGGATGCTTTTGGTGGGATGGGATCGGGTGATGGGGTATGGGATAGGATGGGATGGGGGTGGTGGGGTGGGATGGGATAGGGATGGGATGGGATGGGTGGGATGGGATGGGGTGGGATGGGGTGGGGGGTGGGGATGGGGTGGGATGGGATAGGATGGGATGGGTGGTGGGGTGGGATGGGATAGGATGGGATGGGGGTGGGTGGGATGGGGTGGGGTGGGGGGTGGGTGGGTGGGGTGGGTTGGTGGGATGGAATGGGGTGGAATGGGGTGGTGGGATGGGATGGGGTGGGCTGGTGAGATGGGATGAGGTGGGGTGGGGCGGTGCGATAGGATGGGGTGGGGTGGTGGGATGGGATGGGATGGGACGGGGTGGGGGTGGTTTGGTGGTTGGGATGGGATGGGGTGGAATGGGGTGGTTTGGTGGGATGGGATGGGGTGAGATGGGGGTAGTGGGGATGTGATGGGGATGGGATGGATGGGGTGGATGGGATGGGGTGGGGTGGGGTGGATTTTTAAATGTTTTTTTTCTGTTGTGTATCATAATACCTGCTTCTGTGTTTGATGTGTTTTAATCGCCTGCCAACGACCAACCAGTGTGTTTTTGTGTTTAATTTTGGCCGTTGTTCAGGTGTGTGTAAACTTTAACTGTGTGAACGCCTCAGTGATGACACAAGGACAAAAATGTAACGCTGCAACAGACTGCAACGGCAACGGGGTGTGTATCGTTACTAAGCAGTGAACAAAATGGAAAATGTCTTTGGGCAGGACAAGGGTGTGACCTGTGTGTGTGTGTGTGTGTGTGTGTGTGGTGTGTGTGTGTGTGTGTGTGTGTGTGTGTGTGTGTGTGTGTGTAATGTTTTAAAGGTGTGTAATGATAAGGGTCACTGTCACTGCAGCGACGGCTGGGCTCCTCCTGACTGCAGCAAATGGGGCAGAGGAGGCAGTGTGGATAGTGGACCTGCACAGATCGGTAGACAGACACACACACACACACACACACACACACAAACTCAAACCCTTTTTTTTTCGTTCACTAATAATTTTTTATGAAATGTTTATGAATTTTAAAGGTTAAAACCTTTAAGGCAGGAGGAAAAAAGTGATCGAATAAAGTAGATGCGACTCCATTAAATAAAGCGGCGAGAGAAATGAAGGGGGGAATAAATATGGACACTGATTTATTTATTAACCCTGTGATTATGGCGATCGCTGAGCTCTGATTACGCAGCAATAAAATAATGAGACTGTTTTAATGAAAAGGTCTCGTCCTTCTGTTCAATTTTAACGGTGGCGTTTCATTGGACAGCAAAGCAAAACTACGTGTCTGAACTCTCATATCTGCATCCTGACCGTTGGACCGGGAGTAGGAATGAAATCAGGTTCTCCATCCGCCATCTTGGTATTGATCTCATGACCTGTGATGTCACAGCAGTGTGAAATTTAACTCCAATGAACAAACAGTCGCCGTGGCGCCGCTTTCTTTCCGCCATTTTGGATTGTGAGGAGTCGTTTCTCTCCCGCGGGATCATGGGACAGATATGTTTAACATTTATGTAGATATGTTTAACATTTTTAATTTTCTAGCTGTCGGCAGGGGGCGCTGTAGTCCTCACAGCTGTGGATCATCCAGGAACTTTTCATACACCAGTAACTGGGACATCCTTCCCACCTCCTATACTCGGTTTTACATGGTCTCCAGTCCAGATGTGGAAACACACCCAGACTTTTTCCCTCTTTAAAACTGATCCGAGGTGTTTGGGGTTTTTTTTTCCCAGATTACTCTCTGAGGAACGGCCTGTTGATCTTCTTCCTGTTGGTGCTGCCCGTTCTGCTGCTGGTGGTGTTTGGGTTGCTGTATGTGTTCAGACGGGATTCCCTAAACAGGTGCTTTAGATGCCGGAGGTCCAAACGCAGCAGGTAAAAGCACAGCCTGTACATTTATTCTGCTTCATCTCCATGAAAAATGAGTCACCTTATCGAGCTCTGACACTGGAGACTCCTTCCAGACAGAAATGATCTCCATAAATAAAGAGTCAGAAAATTCCTAAACACCTTCTGACCAATCAGAATCCGGAATCTGCTGCAGTATAAACTGCTGAGAACAGTTTTTTTTATTCCTCGTGCGTTACAGTGAGATGGTGTGGAATGTGTTCCTCCACACCTGGTTTTATTGTTCCTGTGAAATGTTGTTGATCTGGACCGCCTCCAGGTGAACAGAAGAACCTTCTGGATTTCTGAAACTTGAGCAGTCATGAGTCATGTGTTTATAGAGGAAACTGATACTAATACAGATGTAATTAGAAACACACACACACACACACACACACACACACACACACAAAACACACTCAGATATGACACACACCAGACCAAGAAACGGTGAAACGCAGAAACTTGTATTACAGGACTGATTAAAGCTGTTGAAAGGGCTCTCGCACCTGGACTCAGCGCCACCCGGTGGCTTTAGGAAAACAGCAAATGGTGGCCAACATGCATTTACCATGAGAAATATAGAAGGAATTACTCCAAACTCCAAAATTCCTGTTGCCAGCAGGTGGCGCTGTGACTATAACTGAATGTGAACATGGAGATCTTTTCAGGTCTGGAGTCTTATTGATAAACAGATGAATTCTAATACCATTAGCTAGTCAGGGGTGACGGTACATGATGGTGCCCTCTGGTGGTGTAAAGATGGGTAACATGCAGTTCTGCTGCCATTAAACCCTTAACAACATTCATGACTGGTTATAACGGTTTGATTCAGTGAACAGTGATCTGATCTTCCACTGAACAGGACTAATGAAGCCAACGTGCAGAGAAACACTCAACCGAGCACAAACACACAAACACCAGCGCGTCCACCACCTCCCACGTCACCCCATCTACAGGTGAGAGTCAGTCCTTTCAGAATGACTCACTCAATTAATACACGATTCACTTGTTCATTGAAATGATTCACTTGTTTATTGAAATGATTCACTTGTTTATTGAAATGATTCACTCACTTTTAGTTCTGAGACTGATAGAAATTTTATACGATGTAAGGAATCTGTGTGTGTGTGTGTGTGTGTGTGTGTGTGTTTCATGTTGATGAAACACACATTCACTCACATACTGTCACAATTAATGACACACAGTTTTAGAATTACCCTGACACACAACTTACACACACACAATACATGTAATTTAGAATGATTATTATTTTGACGATGAGGTTCGAATGGTGATGATGATGATGATGGTGGTGATTGTGATGATGTTGATTGATACTGATGGTGGTGATGATGATACTAAAGGTGGTGCTGATGGTGGTGATGATGATGATGATGATGATGATGATGTTGATGATTATAATGGTGATTAGGATGGTGATGGTGGTGGTGATGATGGGGATGATGATGATGGTGGTAATGATTGTGATGATGATACTGATAATGGTGATGATGATTGAGATACTGATGGTGGTGATGATGATGATGATGATGATGATGATGATGGAGATACTGATGGTGGTGATGATGGAGATACTGATGCTGGTGGTGATGATGATGATGTCTGGTGTTTGTTTCAGTATCCATCAGTCACCTCTGAAGCTCCAGCAGGGTAACAAACCACATTTACACACTTTACTCTCTTCACACACACTACACCTGCTGCTGATTGACACCACACACTTCTAATACCCTGTGATGTTTATGGACTTTCGCAGCTCTAACACTTGGGAGCTTTTCAGAAACGGACCCGGAGTTCCTCGACCCATTCCACCCCGGAACGTCGTCACCTAAACACACAAACAAACAAACATTAGTGCCCAAACCGCAACCTGCTGTCCGTCCGGCGTGTTCCGGAACACACTGATACTGTCAGCTGTTAAACTACCCTGGGATTCCAGTGCTGTACACGGGAAAAATCTCCAGCAGGTTGTGTGCTTTATTCCCTTCATACATACTGTTACACACAGTGTCCATGTTATTACACTAATCAACCTTTCATTGTATTTTAATCCATTGTAAAAAATTAATTAAAACATTTATAAATATTATATTATTCTCGACATGTGGGCGGAGTCAAATTTAATACTGAATACAGCTATTCAAGTATTAATAATATACTGGAGGTTTTACGGTAATTGTCCCTGATATAAACAGGCCCACGCCTGACATCTGCTGGTCAAACATATGAACTACAACAAAAGCGCTATTCTATATAATGTGTTAGGAAATATATATATATATACACACACACACACACACACACACACACAGAATGGAATATAAATCGTTTCATTGACTCTTATGAATGTTTATAAATAAAAATATTTGTGATGTTTTCCTCAAACAGCACGCTTCATTTGCTTTATTCCTCCACTGTAATTTCACCCTGGAGTGACCCGGTATATAATACAGCATGGCTTTATTGGACATTTAACAGTTTTTAATGTCCACAAAACAAAAACAAATCTACAGTTACATCTGTGCATAACTTTATTCCCATATTGTTAACAATCTTTTTTTTTTTATGCGATTGAGCAATTGCCTCAGTGTTGTTGGCTGTGTGGTGCTGGGAATCGAACCCAGATCTTCCAGGTATTAGTCTAACACCCTAACCACTGAGCCACCACACCCAGTTTTTATCTGGAGGCTGAAATTGCTGGATTTTTATACGATCTTTACTGTAGGAACTGTATAAAATTTTAATTGCAGTGATTTCATAGTTTACTTTGGTTTAGATAAACTCAGGTGTCGAACTGCGCCCTCTGCTGGAACACAGTGGACATGGCAGCATGCCGAGGGTCACCTCTTTATGAGGGTGATCATGCGTATGTCTGTTAATGTGACATTTACCACAGTTATGAGGTGCTAAAAACCGCACATGAAATAAAGAGTTTAATAATTATTCCTGATTTTATTTTATAAACTACAGAATTTCATTTAAAGACTCGTTCACTCTGCTGCCTCCTGGGTTCAATTCCAAATACTTCTCTGCTACAAAAGGAAGGGCCCTAAATAGAGCGGTGACGTCATTGCGCCAAGTGCACTGATGTAGGAAGTGAATAGCCGTTTGGAGGGCGGTAACTACGGCAACGCAGAAAGGTCATTTGTCGTGACAGAAGGCGTAGCGCGAAGGTAACAATGATGTCGGAGCAGGAGGCTCTGAAGAGAAACCGCGGCGGTGTGCAGCGGGTGGAGGGGAAACTACGCGCCAGTGTGGAGAGAGGAGACTACTATGAGGCCCATCAAATGTATCGGACCTTATTTTTTAGGTGAGGAGTTTTATAATTAATGGAGGAAAGTTTAATTAAAGCGGTGTAATCCGGTCGCGGCCTGGCGTTTCCAGATCTTTCTCGCCCTGTCAACGAAGCGGCTTTCGGTTCCTTACACCGATTGGCTACAGTCGCGGCAGTAGTCCCGCCCCTCGTATCGGATCTTCTCGCTGATTGGTTCGACTCGCTGCCACTCAACATTTAGCTTGCTAGAAGCTATTGCTTTTACGCAATTTACAACAAAAATAAAGATTTTGGAAGCGATTTTAAAAACATTTTTAGTGTTTAAATTCAGTAAATAAAGTGTTTTACTTCACGCACCTGGCGTTAAACAGAGTGTGTGTGGTTTTGTAATGAAACTCGGTGAGTTAGCCGCGAAGCTAACGCGAGCCGTGCTGAGGCTGAATCGAGATTCCATTAGCGGAATAAATCAACTTTTATTTGACCGGTTTAATTCATATTTAATTATTAATTATAGTTTAATAAATGTGCCCTTTAGCAGCTGAGTATAAATCCGTGTGTGTGTGTGTGTGTGTGTGTGTGTGTGTGTGTGTGTGGTATTTACAGTGTCCCTGCAGTGGGATTTCTGAGGTAACCGCGCCAGCTGATGGTGTGTGTTAGTGTGTTTCAGATCCAAAGGGTTTTATTGGAAATAGTTTATTTCCAATAATTTATTCATTATAATTTTATTCCCAATAGTTTAATGACGAGTTGCTCTGTGTTTCTGTAGGTACACCTCTCAGGGTAAACACACGGACGCTCATGAGCTGATGTACAACGGAGCCCTGCTTTTCTTCACTTACAATCAGGTATCATTTCTCTCGTCCTGAGAAACGAACACACACACACACACACACACACACACACACACACACAGAGCGTTTCTTTCCTTCAGTAATAATAAAGAAACTGTACGGAACTCTGATAGGAGGTGTGTGTTGAGTCTCTATTGGCTGAATTTAGAGAGAGTGTGTGTGTGTGTGTGTGTGTCTGTCTGTGTAGGGCGGCTGAATGACAAACAAAACGCAAACAATTCAGATTATTTTAATGCAACAGTTTCTATGGGACAGGACGGGGACTCCACATTTATATTTATATTATAATGTCTCTGTCTGTCTGTCTGTCTCTCTCTCTCTCTCTCTCTCTCTCTCTCTCTCCCCACTGTCATACAAACCTATACACTTACACACACGCTCATACACGTGCACACACTCATACACACACTTAAATACTTACACGGATGGATACCCATACTTGCATTCGCACTCATACACACACACACACACACTTGCTTTTATACACATTTATGCGCTCCTACACTCGCTTACATAGACACTCATATTTGTGTTCAGACACACACACTCACACACTTAAACACTTGCGTACGTACTTACAGACTCACGTACACTCCTACACTCTCCTACACTTCCATTCTCACACACTATTGATGTTTCTGTAGAGATGAGTGTCCTGGCAGGTTGTGTGTGTGTGTGTGTGTGTGTGTGTGTGTGTGTGTGTGTGTGTGTGTGTGTGTGTGTGTGTGTGTGGTGTTTAATCGCTTTGATCTGACTGTGTTAACAGCAAAACAGTGCTGCGGATCTGTCCATGCTCGTCCTGGAGGCTTTAGAGAAGTCCAAGGCTAAAGTAGAGGAGGAGATCCTGGGTAAGTGACCTGTAGGGGCTTTTAGTCATGTGATTATTACCGGATCTGATCTCGGGGAAGATCTGAATGTAGATGATTGACAGATCAGTAGTAAAGTGTGTGTGATTTCCTAGAGCAACTGGTCAAGCTGTTCAGCATGATGGACCCCAACTCTCCAGAGAGGGTGGTTTTCGTCTCACGGGCGCTTAAGTGGTCGACGGGCGGCTCGGGGAAGCTTGGACACCCCAAATTACACCAGCTGCTGGCTGTCACACTGTGGAAGGGTATTTCTACAACCCCACATTGTTACTTTACCCCCACCACGTCCAAAGCTCTGGTGTTTCTGTTCTCCAGTAACGTCCTGTCCTTCCTCTGATCTGTTCAGAACAAAACTACAGCGAGTCCCGTTACCACTTCCTGCACTCCTCGGATGGAGAGGGCTGTGCTCAGATGCTGGTGGAGTACTCATCCACTCGCGGCTTTCGCACTGAAGTAGACATGTTCGTGGCCCAAGCAGTTTTACAGTGAGTTCATCCACACTGCCATCATCATCATCATCATCATCATCCTCCACTTCGAACTCACCTGTTATTCACTAATTATCCACCCTTTACCCGCATCCACCCTTTATGCATCCTTTGCCTTCATCCACACTTTACTGTAATCCCCTCTTTACCTTTATGCACTCTTTGTCTTTATCCACCCTTCATCCTCATCCACCCTTCATCCACCCTTTACGTTTATGCACCTTTCAGGCACCCTTCACCTCCATCCACCTTTTATCCGCCCTTCACTTTCTTTTACTATTCATCCCCCTTTAACCTTCATTAACCCTTTAGATTTGTTTACCTTTCATACACCCTTCATCTTCATCCACCCCTCACTTGCTTATCATCCTCTTTTTTTCCACTACCCTTTATCCACCTCTCTTTGTGAAACTCCATTCTCTCCTTGTCCCCTCCTCTGCCCCCCCCCCCCCCCCCCAAACCCGTCCTTTATTAGTAGAGATGTGTGTGTTATTCAGTGAGTATTAATCTGTCTATTTTTCAGGTTCCTGTGTTTAAAGAACAAAACGAGTGCGTCTGTGGTGTTCAGCACATACACACAGAAACACCCGTCCATAGAGAAAGGACCGCCCTTCATGCAGCCACTCCTCAACTTCCTCTGGTTCCTCCTGCTGGCAGTGGACGGGTACGAGCTCCAAACTGTCTCACTTAACCTGTCTGTCTGCTTTAGGGCTAACATTTATAATCATCAGAAAATATTAAACCTGACACACATACAAATACACACACTCCCACTCCCATATACTCAGGCATACTCATACACTCGCACTCGTTTATACACTCACACACTGACTCACATACACACACTGCTCATACTTACACTCCTGTGTATACTTATACAGTCACACACACTCACGCACACACAAGCATTTACACACTCGCACACACTCATTCATTTGCACACATACTGTTAAACTTGCACACACTTGTGTGCTCGTACACTGGCACACAAACACACGTGCATACACTGGCTTACACACACACACACACACACACAATCATATCCAGATACAGATGCACAACCACACACACTGGCTAAATTGTGTAAAACTTTAATTGTGGGCGGAGTCTTTATTCAACAGTTTTAAGGAGGATTAAAAATGCTGTATGAAGCAGTGATTTTACATCAGTACCTGAGCAGTGTGTTAGTATGTGTGTGTTCATGTTCACACGTGTGTGTGTGTGTGTGTGTGTTTTCAGTGGGAAGCTGACCGTTTTTACAGTATTATGTGAACAGTATCAGCCGTCGCTCAAACGGGACCCCATGTACAACGAGGTCAGTTCTGTGCTGTGATTGGTCGGAAGGTGTTTGGGCTGCACTGACATTGTGATGATGGTTTTTCTGTGATTATTGTAATGTATGGAAAACATGTCGGCCGATGATTTAATATCTGTTAGGAGAGGAATTCGTTATTGTAGAATGATGGTGGTGATTTTATAAGGGGGCTGCGCCTGTGTAGAAGATGATGCACTCATTATAATCACAGATAAGAACCAATCGAGTGTTAAAGCGGTTTTAGACACTGGAATCGTGTGTTAAAACACAGACAATAATACACACACACACTAACACACTCAGTTCAGTTTAACTGTATCTGTAGATTAGTCGCCAATCAAACCAGAGACAAAAAAACCCCAGACATTCCATCAGTGACAGAATAGACAAAAAAAAACCCAGTCTCGGGTGTCGTCTCTTCTCGTCTTAAGGGCTCATCTAGCTGCCCTGGTCTCCACTGAAATTTAGGGCTTTGGAGGTGGTCTGTAGGTGCTGATCCACCATCTGGACTGGATCTGGTGATGACGGTGATCTCGGAATAACTTGTGGTGTGGATCTCACTCTGTGTGTGTGATCCAGGTTAAAGAGATGTGTTTTTAATCTAGTGTTAAACTGACAGTGTGTGTTTCTGCCTCCTGAACAGTGCAGGGTAAATTATTCCAGAGTTTTGGGTTCTAGACAAAAAGAAATGAACAGGGTTTTATGTCCTCCAGAGATTTAAAAATGTAATAAACAGATCACACTGTAGAGTCTGCACTTCACATCACAGTACCGGTCATCTTTAACACACTAAAGTCTGTGTTATTTACACCCGAATTGTGTGTGTAACTAAATAGTATTGTTCTTTTCCTTTAGTACCTGGACAGAATAGGACAGCTGTTCTTCGGTGTTCCACCCAAACAGTCCTCATCATACGGTGGCCTACTAGGTACATCCTTTATCGTATTTCATACCTCCCTTCACCTCTCATCATTTTACGTCCCCTCCTATCATCTCCCAATCACCTTACATCACCTCCCACCATCCCCCACCGGCCCGTGTTTTTTTTGCCGTGTTTAAATTTTGCCGTGTTCTTCCTGTTACAGGGAATCTGCTGAACAGTCTCATGGGTTCGGGTGAGGAAGACGAAGGTGAGGAAGTCGGTGAGGACAGCAGCCCCATCGAGCTGGACTGAACATCCCATACCTCCATCACAAATGTCAACAGAACTGAATCAAATGTCTTTCCTGATTTGAGACTCGACTCTAGTTTGTTCATTCGTTCGTATCCACAGTGTCTCATGGCGCTCTGCTGCCCCCCCTGCTGGTCACGTGAGCGCTGGATACACACGCCAGCCATCTCATATCACACGGAGTACAGAATGGTTTCAGTACCAGGACCCAAATTACAATAACGAAAAAACGTCCCTAATTCATATTTATATAACTAAAGTAGCAGGAATTATTATATCAGCACTAAAACACAGAGTGAGAGAGAGAGAGAGTGTGTGTGTGTGTGTGTGTGTGAGAGAGAGTTGTTCCACAGAGGTGTGCTGTTTTCTTACATTCGGAACAAACTTCAGCATTGCTCCTGTCTGTACTCTGTACTGTGTGTGTGTGTGTGTGTGTGTGCGCGAGTGTGTAGGTGAGGGGTGTGTGTGTACATTTGAGTGTGTTGTCCCCGGTCTGAAGTGGACACTTTCACAGAGACGAGAGCTCAATAAATAAAAGGACAGCGGTAAAAAGCTTCCCGTCAGTCGCGCCTCATTTCAGCCCGAAACAAGCAAAGTTATTAACTAGTCACACTAACTGGGTTACACTGGTCACACTCGGGTAACTAGTCACACTAACTCGGTTACACTGGTCACACTCGGGTAACTAGTCACACTAACTCGGTTACACTAAGTGTTTCCAGCAGGGTTTTCACTTTTTTTTTTTTTTAAACCTTTTAACCAATCAGAAAACAAGGAAAGCAAAAACACAACACAACTGATTTATTCATTCCAAAGTCATCAGTGTGACAGCTGCGTGTGTGTGTGTGTGTGTATTGTAAGTAAGCGAGGTTAAATGGGAAATAAATCCTCTACACACTAACACACACTCTGATGTGTGTGTGAGAGAATCATTAGTGCTGTGATGTTTCTTGTTGTTTCTTTGACGTAACTCAGGAGTGGAAACACCAGCATCAGATCCACCAACTATCTAATCCTTGAGTCTGATGTGTGGAGGCGGGTCCTGAGAGGTCAAAGGTCAGCGCTTGTCAGGCGCGTGACTGCAGTGAGAGTCGCAGCAGCATGTCTGAGAGGTGAGACATGTCCGGCTGCTGTGCCTGATGCTTGATATACTCCAGCGTGCGCACCTGCAGTAACACACACACACACACACACACACACATATAAAGTCAACACATTGTTAATTGGATCAATTTAAAGCTGTGTGTGTGTGTGTGTGTGTGTAACCGAGGTGCGTGTATCGCAGTAGCCGTGTTTGTGGCTCAGGTTCCACAGATTGACGGCGAGATGGTTGAGTTTATTGTTGCGCAGATCTCCATGAGCTAACAAACAGCCGAACAGAGAGAATGCCAGAGCTCCCTGTCTGCGTGCTCCCTGAAACACACACACACACACACACTTCCTTTAACAATTATAAAGTAAATTTAACCTGTGTGAGGAAGAATTACCTAAGTGACTGGGCGGGGCTAAACAGATGAAAAGTGAGGGTTTAGTGTGTGTGTGTGTGTGTGTGTCTCACCTCCTCCTGGCTTAGTGTCTTCAGGTAATCCAGCACCTGGCCAATCACAGTTTCACACACTCTGTTGATCTCGGCTACAAATTTGGGGTCGCCGCCATACAGCGTCTCGTTAGAGTCCACTACAGACAGGACGCAGGTATTAAACACCCGTTACCGTAGAAACTGTGTGTGTGTGTGTGTGTGTGTGTGTGTGTGTGTGTGTGCGCACCTTTAGGTATGGTGTAGAGATATTTCTCCTGACTCATGGCGGCCAGCAGCGGTAAGGCGCTGATGTACACACGAGCTTTAGCATCACTGTTGTCCTCCCAGGTGTAATCCTGCACCACGTTTAACAATCCTCTCACCAGGTACAACACACCCTGCTCAGGGTGGTCCTAGAACACACACACACACACACACACACACAGTTAATACCACTATAATCTAAGTGAGGGTGGGCAATTCTACTCACTTTGTCACTTAAAGGTCATTTGACACGTTTAGGCTTCATGACCTCTGTGTGACCTCTGATGTAGTTGTAGTTACCGGCACCACCAGCAGGGTGGACAGGAAGTTGTTGATGTAGTCGAAGAGGAAGAGTTCAGAGGACCGCTGTTTACCCTCAACACTAATGACACGGGGCACTTCGGGCAAAATACTGACTGCTGCTTTCAGGAACGAATCAGCTGAGAGAGGGAGACAGATAGAGAGGGAGACAGATAGAGAGAATTTTGCTGTCTTTTCTGTTTAAATTTTTTGTTCTTTTCCCCTCATGTCTCTCTTCATATTTCTCACCCATCTTTTTTTTCCCCTCCTCCTTTATCTACTTTTTGTTTATTCTTTTTCACACTAAACCTCTCCCTAATTTTTCTCATGTCCTCCCTTTCTTTTTTTCTCTTCCATATTATTGCTGGATTTCCCTCTCTTCCTTTACTCTTTTACCGTTCCATTTTTTCTCAGTTTATTCTTCTCTCTCTTTTTATCACCACCTCCTGCCCTCCCTTTCTCTCTCCCCTCTCTCTCCTGTCCTATCTTTCTTTCTACTCTTTTCCTTCCTTTACACCCCCCCTCTATCCTCCTGCATTCTCACTACCCTTTCCTTTTTTCCTCCGCTTTCTTTTCCATTTTCCCGCTCTCTCTCCCTGCATAACTTTCTTTTTTCCCCTCTCACTCTTTCTTCTTTTCCTGCCTCCTCTCTGCCTTTCTTCATTTGTCTCACTTCAATTTTTTCTTTCTCATTTTCTCTCTCTGTTGTACCTTCCTTCTCTCTCTCTCTCTCTCTCTCTCTTTTACTCTGATTTGGTTGTGTAATCAGAGATTTTGCCCGTCTCACCCTGGGAAAGACACTGATTGGCCAGTGCCACCTGTCCTGAGAGCAGGTAAAGGTGCAGGCGACTGAAGATGCTGCTGAGAGACGGGATGGTGATGAAGCTGTATGCTGCACACGCCTGCAACACAGGAGTAAACACACACACACACACACACACACATATATTAACACTCGCAGATAACCCAGTGGTGTGTGTGAGTGACTGGTCAGAGACGCAGACCGACCCGGACGAAGGCGGCTGTCTTGCGAGAGTGATTCCCGCCCATCACTCGCCTCGTCTCCATGGCCAGATGATTCACCATCTGAGGAGGAACAGAGAAAGAGCAGATGATCGTCAGGGAGCTGAACTGTGTGAAGATAAACCAGATCTCCATCCCGGCACACACGCCATCAGGGTCAAAGAACTCACATGAATAAGCTGAATAACCACCGGCTCCAAATTACAGAATGTAGCTCTCGCCTCCACACAGAAACTCAACTGCTGCTCAAAGTCCCGGCCGAAAGACACCTGAGAAAACAGAGCGCGAGAGAGAGAAAACACACCTGAGAAAACAGAGAGAAAAACACCTGAGAAAATAGAGAGAAAACACCTGAGAAAAAATATGAGAAAAAAGAGAAAAATAGAGAGAAAAGACACCTGAGAAAACAGAGAGCAAGAGAGAGAGAAAACACCTGAGAAAACAGAGAGCAAGAGAGAGAGAAAACACACCTGAGAAAACAGAGAGCAAGAGAGAGAGAAAAGACACCTGAGAAAACAGAGAGCAAGAGAGAGAAAAGACACCTGAGAAAACAGAGAGCGAGAGAGAGAAAAGACACCTGAGAAAACAGAGAGCGAGAGAGAGAAAAGACACCTGAGAAAACAGAGAGCAAGAGAGAGAGAAAACACCTAAAAATGAGAAAATAGAGAGAAAACACCTGAGAAAATAGAGAGAAACACCTGAGCAAACAGAGAGCGAGAGAGAGAAAACACCTGAGAAAACAGAGAGCAAGAGAGAGAGAAAACACCTGAGAAAACAGAGAGCAAGAGAGAGAGAAAAAACACCTGAGCAAACAGAGAGCAAGAGAGAGAGAGAAAACACCTGAGAAAACAGAGAGCGAGAGAGAGAGAAAAGACACCTGAGAAAACACCTGTCAAAGGAAGAGGACGTGTGATGGAACTGACACAGGAAGAGGACGTGTGATGGAACTGACACAGGAAGAGGACGTGTGATGGAACTGACACAGGAAGAGGACGTGTGATGGAACTGACACAGGAAGAGTGTGAAACGGACCAGGAAGAGGAAGTGTGAGGAACTGACACAGGAAGAGGAAGTGTGAGGAACTGACACAGGAAGAGGACGTGTGATGGAACTGACCATTCGTATGAAGCCGTTAATCAGCAGTGCCAGAGCTCGTTTCTCATCCTCCACCGTAAGAGCACTGGGGGGCGGAGACAATCAACAGTAACTAATCAAACACCAAAATGTTTCTAACACGTTCCCCAGAGAACCCAACCGCAGCGCTTACTTGACGGAATCGTGCATGGTCTTACAGACGTGCAGCAGAGCGTTGAGGATGACGGGGTCGCGAGTTGCCTCCTGCTGATGTCTAAAAAAAAACAGAGAAAAAGAAAACAGATCATCAGCCAGCAGACGGTTTAACGCCTTAACTGCAGCAGTGGACATGTTCACAAACTTGCTTGATAAAGACGTCCATGATGGATTTACAGACGTCCACCCTCACACTGTCCTTCTGGAACATGTCCAAGAAGGGTAAGAACTTCTCCTGGAGGAGAGAGGGAGAACGTGAGAGAGAGAGAGATGGGAGGAGAGGTTATTAGAAGCACAGGTGATTCAGTGTGTGAAGAGGTGGATGATGAATCCCTCACCATGGAGAAGAGCACAGAGAAGTTGTGAAAGTAGGCGAGAATCTTCTTCATCACTGACTGCAACTAAAGAACAACAGAATCGTCATCATCATCGGTAGCGTTAGCAGCAGCAGCAGCAGGCAGCTCTGTGGTCTGGTGTGGAAGCAGGACGTACCTGTGGATACGCCTCCTCGAACGCGCGGTCAGGGGTCATGTGTTTGATGATGTCAGCCAGCACCGTGTTCACCTCCCTTTTCTATCATCAGACAAACAGTATATAAAACGTTGGAATCACACGGCGTCCGGATCAATAACCAGACGAGACAAGGACATGTGACTCACGGTGAAGTGACGGCAGGTGAACTCCACCCAGATTTCAGCACAGGTGATGTAGTCCTGAAAAAAAAAAAGGAAGTCACACAGTAACGCTGTGAGAACCTCCAACATCTGGAGCACAGATGAAATGCTGGGACAGACCTGCGGACTGCGCACTCTGGTGATGACCTTCCAGGCTTCGTTGAGGATGGGCAACCTCTCGTTCTCAGGGGGATCAGCGCAGGTCAGGCTCCGGCCCAGAGAACCAAACAGCAGGTGCTGGAGACAGGGGGAGGAGCCAAATCACTTCATTAGACGCTTGAAGAAGAAGGAGGACGTCTTTGTACGAGCGTGTGTAATTTACCTTGGGAAATCCGGCCTCGTCACACTCCTTGATCATGCTGATAAAATCGGTGGCTCTGGCTGCCACGAACTCGGCCCTGAAAGCCCACATCACCGAGTTCAGCAGTAAGGCGCTGTGTGAGGACAAAGATTTCAGTTCCGACGCTACTTTTCTGATTACAGGTTACTGGTTTTTTTATCAGGAAGAAGGTTTTACTTGTTGCCGAGCTTCTTGCATCTATCCATCATTTCCGTCAGCAGAACCTGCAGAGACCATCAGCAACGATTAACAGCGCGTCTCAGAGCTTCTACGTTCTGACGCGTGTGTGCTGGTGTGTGTGCGTGTGTTTACGTCAGGTGCTCGGTAAGCCACACACTGCAGGATCCAGTGGATTGCGGGAGAATAGAGTGTGAGGTAGACCGGAATCTCCACCCTCTGAATGAGCAGCTGGTTCTGCACGCTGTCGCTGTGGATTTGTCTAAATGATGCCAGAAGGTCGAAGAAGTTCTTGTTCAGGCTGTCCTTCAGCTGCGGCGCCACCTCCATGCCCACCTACAACCACATGACTTTACCGTCAGACAGCTTCCATGTTTCCATAGCAACATGGCTGGAGGAGTTACCCCGGTGACGTACCCTGCACAGGTAGGCTCGCGCGTACACGGCCACTAAAGGGTCTCCGATCCCTCGAATCATAGACGTGAGACGCTGAAGAGTCTCCTGAATCCCTCTGAGAGCAACGAAAACAGTCTAAAACATCAACCACAGTAAAGAAACAGAAAAAGGAAGCAGGCGCCACTCACGCTCTGTTGATGAAGCGGTTGCACTTCAGTATGGCCGCCTCCACGTACCTGCGGCGAGCGTTAAGGACGTGAACCTACAGGTGTGCGACTGGTTAAAGCGGGAGCGCGCTAGAGGCAGGATACAGTCGAGGGACCAGCTCTCTGATGGAGGCGATCTTGAAGAACCAGTTCAGGCAGGTCTCTTTGGCGGTGTCGTTCACGTGGTCCACTGAGAACGAGTCTAACCGAGAGACAGGAAGTGAAGCGGATTGTGGAATTACACACCGTCTGCGTTTCAGTTTACGCTCGTTTTACCTGGAAGCGGTGTGAGATCCGAGCACATGGACCAGATTCTTTCATAGACTAGACGACCTGCAGGAACAAGAGGCATCCTAAGTAATATACAGCAAACACACACCTTTAGTCTCACACACACACACACACAGTCTTATTTATTTCTTTGTACCGAAGGTGTCGAGGATGTCGGTGATGAGGACAAACTTGCTCGGGTAGAACAGGATCACTGATGTGTCCGAGAGCAGCTTGGAGCACTAGGAAGAAAGAAAGTGTTTGTAAGTGTGTGTGTGTGTGTGTGTGTGTGTGTGTGAGACGGAGATTTGTCATAACCCGTTCTCAGACCTGAATGACGATCTTGAGCGCTTTCACTTTCTGGTCTGAAGCCCAGGCTTCCTTCAGGGACTGATTCAGTTCCTCGATGCGGTTGACATAATCCTGCTGAGAGAGATTTAGCAGCTCCCTCTGAGAGCCCTAACACACACACACACACACACGTAGAGTTAACATGTACCTGTAAACAGAAACACACCTGTGCTTAGAGGGGTGACATACTCACTTCCTCCATGTCGTCCAGTTCCTCCAGACGAGTGCGGACCTTCTCTGAGACGGCAGAGCTGGAGCTCATGGCTTTACCTTACACACACACACACACACACACACACACACACACACACACAGCTGACAATAAGGTGACTGTAACAAAAATAACCACTCTACACACCCGTGGTGAGGAGAAAAGCTTCTCAACAGTGAAGATTTCATGCACTTACTTTTTTCAGAGCCCATGAACAGATTCTGCAAGAGAGACAGACGGAAAGACATAAACACACAGTGCGGTGAAACTGCACTCACCCCCCAGCACATACACACACACACGCTCAGGTTCTTACTATGGACAGCTTCTCAGTGGTGGTGAATCTGGCCAGGATCTCACCCCGTTTCGCAGCCCACGGCTCAAAGTCACAGCCGACCTCCTCTTTTTCCTTCCTCTTCCTCCCGAGTTCCTGAGAAATCAACATAAACACACACATCTCATTCAGGTGTTAGGTTCTAAAGGGGTTTTTAAAAACAGGATCAGACTCTCACCCCGGCGGAGCTGCTGTGAGACAGTGCGGGAGTTTCACTAGCCGAAGCGGCGGCGAAGAGCGACAGAGGGTCTGTGCCTTCCAGCATGGAGCTCAGAGGGTCCGGAGCAACAGAGCTGGAGGACGACGACGATGAAGATGTGCTGCCTTTCCGGGCTCCACGCCGGGACTTCGAGTCCGTCACCTGGGAAACACACGGTAACACAACATACACTTTATATAGTCAAAACTACTGGAACATGTGTATCCAACACACACACACACACACACTATTCCAGATGTTCATCTCACTCTCTTTTAGAATTTTCTCAGTGCAGGTTTTCCACTAGATTGGGTCATGTGACTGTGGGGGTCATGTGACTGTGTGGATTTGATCATTCAGTTCCAATAGTATGAGTGAGATCAGACACTGATGATGTAATAGTGAGGAGGTCTGGGGTTCGGTCTGGGTTCCAGTTCATCCCAAAGGGGTTCAGTTTAAAGGGGTGGAGTCAGAATCAGGACTCTGTACAGGACAGGAGAGTTCTTCTCCTCCAATCAGAACACAGCATGTCTTTATGGAGATCAGGAGATTTGTGCACAGGGACATTGTCATGCTGGGACAGGGTTCGAGTCTCGCAGTTCCAGTGAAGGAAGAATGTAATGAAATGATATACAGAGACGTTATAAACGTGTGTGTGTGTGACTCTCTTTGTATTTAATGTCAATATATGTGAATTTAAACAGTGTGTGTGTGTGTGTGTGTCGAATATGAACAGTGATTGTGTTTGCATACACAGTTCTAGTTACAGGGTGTGTGTGTGTGTGTGAGGACGTACCGTGATGGGTTTAAGAGGATGATAGCCGCTGCTCTGCACTGGGACGCCTGTAACTCTGCAGCTCCGCAGCTCGGACTCATAGCTGCGCATGCGGGAATGCCTGACGGTGGAAATACAGTGACGTCATACAGGGACGATTTATTCATTCTCGGTTTATGTTCAACAAAAAGGGCGGAACCCGACTGTGTCGATCGGAACGGGGCGGAACCCGACTGTATCACAGCGCCCTGTTCTGTCAGTGATTCATTATCTGCGCCTGCACATAAGACCGTCACCGTTATTCAATAACTGAATGATTGCAATTATTTGACGTAACTGCGATCGTTGCGTCCAACCAGCAATTATTACGTACTTTTATTAGCCACAGAGAGGCGCTGTAGTACCTGCACATCTGTACAACAAAGATTTTTGATTATTTACTGAATAAATAACTGTTGCATTTATTAAAATGTGTATATATAAAAAGTGTGTTATTGCAAACACTGAATCCCCAAATGACGGGCAATAAATCATTAAACCGGAATTATTTGACAATTAATCGTCACCCAAATTCGATAATCGTGACAGCCCTTCCTGCACTACACCTGCGTCTTGCACTGCTCATTAATTATTCAACAGCCTTTAACCAATCAGATTACAGAAACCAGCGTCTCCTGAATAATAATGAGGACGGAGATGTTTTAGTTCTTTAATGACTGATGTTTATATATTTAGTTAAGTATTTTATTATTTTAATGTTATTTATCTTTAAGAAAATAAACTACAAAATGCAAACTTTCGAAAAATAAGATATGGGATGTGTTCAAGATCGATCGTGTTTTTAGTTGATAAACAACGCCACCGTTAGAAAATCTGTACGGCGCTAAAACAGTGGAGTGAAACAGAGGAGAATAAAACAACTGTTTCTCTAATAATCTGTGTTTCTATTCGATACAGAAATACAGAAGAGTTTCCTCACCACTGCACCGACGCCATCGCTCACTCAGTCAGGTGACCGGACCGGAAGTTTAAACAACGGCACGCGCATAGTAAGTGTGTCATAATAAAAGCCCGTCGTGTAGCGGATGTGTTCTTTTTCTGAAGGCAGTGATATATATATATATATAGATAAATAAATAAACACAAATGAAAACAGAATAAAGGTAAAGTTTTCGCTCAGATGTTTATGAGTGTGATTTATTTAAATTTTATTTGTTTGGGAAAACGAGGAAAAGGAATAAGTTATGCACCGACGGACCGGAAATGAAATTCTCTCCGTTAACAAACCGAAATGTGCGGGTGTACACTTTTCCTTATATATATTATATATTTTTAGGAAATATAAGAGAAGATCAAAGACACATTTTACATTTCTATGAATGTAACAATTTATATTCATATTCAGACTTAATTAATTAATATTTATATTCAACAGAAGTGTGATTAACATTTCCAGATGTTTTGCCGCTGTAGCCGTGAGCTGCTCTAACTATCCAGTGACGTCATTAATGGTTTATCAGCGTACAGATTACAGTAAATTCCTCACCGCAGCGTTTAACACCAGAAGCACATTAAATAAAATAATAATAAACTGATGTAAAGTTTTTGTGGTCGTGGTTTTTATAAATTGGTTTGTTCATTATTCAGTCGTCATATTTAAACGCTCTTGCCCTTTTATGGAGTTTTGTGGGCGTGGCTAACCCCAGTTTAATGGGTGATGATTGGGCAGAAAAGTGTGACGCAGCTGCAGTGTGTTTGAGTGTAAAATCAGTGAACCAGACAAACTGAAGAAACACCTTTATTATCATCCTGTAAATCTGAACCGAAATCAGCTTCCTGTCAGTGTTTAGTGCTCGCTGATCGTTTTCTTACTATAATGTGCAGGTTTCAGGTTTAAGCACTGTGTGTGTGTGTGTGTGTGTGTGTGTGTGTGTGTGTGTGTGTGTGTGTGTGTAATGGAAAAACACTGCTTTTTTTTTTTTTTTTTTTTTTTATACATTTCTGACATACTTCAACACTCAAATGAGTTCCAGATGTTGAATCGGTTCATGTCCAGTGGAATCGTCGGTCTGTATGTTTTGGGTTTGAGAGGCGTCCTGTGTGGGACAGTGTGTCCTCCATCAGCATGAAGTTTTTAATTTGAGGACGTGATTTATTTTATTTTTTATATCAGTAAAAAGTGGATCATTACACAAAGCTGGGATTGAGGGAGAATATTGGTTCTGCTGCAGTATTTCATTAAAACTGTGATTTCTGTCTCTCTCACTGTGTCTCACTCTCTCACTCTTTCTGTCCCACGCTCTCTCCGTCTCTGTCTCTCTCACTAGCGGTTGTAGAACTGGGACGAGACCCAGGCCAGGCCCCATTTCAGGTTGGTGAGCATGAACTTGAGTGCCTTGGTCCACTGTTCCTCAGAGTTAAACTGAGTTTTGATGGAATAGGATCCTCCACTTCCGCCCGTGTCCTCGATCTTCCCCTTGTCCACGTCCATTCTACTCCAAAAAAACAAAACAAAAACAAGACAAAAACAAGACAAGGCGGGATGTAAGATACACACGCTAATGAAACATTAACTCGTGTGAGTTGGATGGGAAAGGGGCGGAGCCTGCTGGCTTTAGGGTTTAGTCTCGGCTTTACTAACGGTCTTAGATGAAAGGATGGAGTTCACCTGTACGGAAGACAGAATCCTGTGTCTCCTTTCTCCACTTCCTCTTTGAACTGCTGCACGCAGTCTAAAAACGCCACCATGGCGTGGTCAAACTTATTGTCCCAGAAGAAGCGCAGTCCCCCGGAGCAGTACAGGGGCAACTCCTGCAACAGAGACACCACGCATGCCAATCACACAACCGTCTACATCTGCAACATCTGCGTAAATATCCTCCCAGCCAATCCCAGCTCTCGGCTCACGGCCTCAGCACTCACACACCTTAGACTTGTCCGTCAGCGACTCCAGGTACGAATGGTTTCCGTACGGCACAAGCCGATACCTGGAACACACACAGTTCAGACAGGGACACAGACGGAGGCGGAGTCTGTAACATGATTCCAGATCCTAAACTCATTTATTCTAATATTCTATTCTCATATTTCTCTCTCTCCACTCATCACTCTCTGTCTGTCTTTCTTTTTCTCTCTCTCTCTCTCCATTCATCACTCTCTCTCTCTATCTCTCTCTCTCCATTCATCACCTCTCTCTCTCTATCTCTCTCTCTCCACTCATCACTCTCTCTTTCCACTTATCTCTCAATTTGCAGAATCTCCCTCTCTTTTTTCTCTCTATCTCTCTCTACTCATCTCTCTTTCTCACTCCACTTATCACTCTCTTTCCTCTCCACCCCCCCCTCACCCCCGTACCTCTGGAAGCGGAGGCCCATCTTGTTAGCGAGCGCGTGCAGCAGCAGCACGGTTTTTGACCCCCAGGCTGCGTTTATCTCGTTCCACTCCCACAGGAACGCTGGGTAAACCCGACCCAATCGGAAATTATTTATCGTCCCAACTGTCCACTGTGCCTAAAACATACAGACCTCACAGCAAAGAGAGAGAGAGAGAGAGAGAGAGAGAGAGGGGGATGAGTAGAGAGACAAAAAGAGGGGGATAGTGGAAAAAGTAAGATAGGGATGAGGGGGAGAGAGAAAAAGAGGGATAAACGGAGAGAGTGAAAGGGGGATAGTGGAGAGAGAGAGGCGGATGAGTGGAGAGAGACAAAAAGGGAGAGAGAGAGAGAGAGAGAGGGATGAGTGGAAAGAGAGAGAGAGATGGAGAGAGGGATGAGTGGAGAAAGGGATAGAGAGAGGGATAAAGAGGGATGAATGAGGTACCAGATGTGGAAGGTGGCGTTAAAGACGTTGGTTTTCTTCAGTCGGTCCAGTTGAGTTTGGCAGTAACGCATCTGATTATCAACACTCTTCAGTTCATCATCCAACTCCAACTGCTGCCGTTTAAACTCACAGTACTCCTTCCTGATACCTAACACACACACACACCACACACACCACACACACACACACACACACACACACACACACACACAGTAACGCATCTGATTATCAACACTCTTCAGTTCATCATCCAACTCCAACTGCTGCCGTTTAAACTCACAGTACTCCTTCTGATACCTAACACACACACACACCCACACACACACACACACCACACACACACAACACAGTAACGCATCTGATTATCAACACTCTTCAGTTCATCATCCAACTCCAACTGCTGCCGTTTAAACTCACAGTACTCCTTCTGATTACCTACACACCACACACACACACACCACACACACACACACACACACACACACACACACACAGTAACGCATCTGATTATCAACACTCTTCAGTTCATCATCCAACTCCACTGCTGCCATTTAAACTCACAGTACTCCTTCTGATACCTAAACACACACACACACACACAACACACACACACACACACACACACACACACACACACCACACACACAGTAACGCATCTGATTATCAACACTCTTCAGTTTCATCATCCAACTCCAACTGCTGCCGTTTTAAACTCACAGTACTAACTCACCCACACACCCACACACACAGCACACCTTCTGATACCTACATCCACATGCTGCCATTTAAACACACACACACACACACACACACACACACACACACACACACAGTAACGCATCTGATTATCAACACTCTTCAGTTCATCATCCAACTCCAACTGCTGCCGTTTAAACTCACAGTACTCCTTCTGATACCTAACACACACACACACACACACACACACACACACACACACACACACAGTAACGCATCTGATTATCACACTCTTCAGTTCATCATCCAACTCCAACTGCTGCCGTTTAAACTCACACTCCCTTCTGTACTCCTTCTGATACTAACACACACACACACACACACACACACACACACACACACACACACACACACACACACACAGTAACGCATCTGATTATCAACACTCTTCAGTTCATCATCCAACTCCAACTGCTGCCGTTTAAACTCACAGTACTCCTTCTGATACCTAACACACACACACACACACACACACACACACACACACACACACACACACACAGTAACGCATCTGATTATCAACACTCTTCAGTTCATCCATCCAACTCCAACTGCTGCCGTTTAAACTCACAGTACTCCTTCTGATACCTCACACACACCACACACACACACACAACACACACACCACACACACACACACACACCAGTAAACGCATCTGATTATATCCAACACTCTTCTTTCATCATCCAAACTCCAACTGCTGCCGTTTTTAAACTCACAATCCTTCTGTACCCACAACCACACACACACACACACACACACACACACACACACACCCACACAGTAACGCATCTGATTATCAACACTCTTCAGTTCATCATCCAACTCCAACTGCTGCCGTTTTAAACTCACAGTACTACTCCTTCTGATACCTAACCACACACACACACACACACACACACACACACACACAACACCACACACACACAGTAACGCATCTGATTATCAACACTCTTCAGTTCATCATCCAACTCCAACTGCTGCCGTTTAAACTCACAGTACTCCTTCTGATACCTAACACACACACACACACACACACACACACACACACACACACACACACAACACACACACACACAGAGTACTCCTTTTGACACCTGAGAGAGACACGTACACCACAATCACACACACCAATGCGACCCTCACATTTACCTCTCTCTCTCTCTCTCACTCACTCTCTCTCTCTGTGTGTGTGTGTGTGTGTGTGTGAATCTCACTGCAGCTCCTCTGTGTCCAGTTGCTGGCCGTGGCTTCGAGCCTCTGTGATCTCCATGGCGACGGATTCCCTCTGCTGTTCAATGGTCTCCAGTTCCTGGATGAGCTTTTCCTCTTCCTGTCTGAGCTGCTGCAGCTCCTTCAGCAACGTGTCCTCGTTCTCCTCTGGCAGCTGCGACAGCAACTCCAGACACTTCCTGTTAATCAGACACTTCCTGTTAAATACCTTCTGTCAATCAGAAGTTTTCTGTAAAAGTACTTCCTGTGAGACACTTCCTATTATTTAGACACTTCCTGTTTATCAGACACTTCCTGTTTATCAGACACACTTCCTGTTTATCAGACACTTCCTGTTAAATACTTCCTGTCAATTCCACACTTTTTGTTAAACACTTCCTGTAAAACCCATTTTGGCGGTAGTTGTTGCTGTGTGTGAACGCACTTGTAGTTCTGACACTCGTTCTCTGTGATGTGGAGCTGTGTGTCCAGGTGATCGAGCAGTGTGTCTGTACACTCCTCACACAGCGGGTGATCGACGTCGCTCTGTCCTGACATGATGTCAAACAGATCGCTGGTCACCTGCAGGAGAGAGACGCAGGTCAACAGACCACTCCGTTCTCCTCAGCACTGCTTACCACTTCCTGTTTCACCGTAAACACATCCTCACATCCTGTCTTTCCTACCTTTAACCTGCGGCTCAGGTTCTCCATCGTCCCTCCGTCCGAGGCCTCTCCGATCAGCGTGAAGCTGTTAGCGCTTTCCGTGGACATCATCCTACGACGCAGGACAAACCTCTGATCAGTCATGTCACCAAGTCTCTGTAGTGACATCACTGAATCTACCGTCCTACCTGGCGGGAGGGATGAACTTCCGGGACACTCCGTCCTGC
>VCAZ01000344.1:40000-70000 GCA_005784505.1 Bagarius yarrelli | reverse complement strand
AGGGAGAGGTAGATATACATATATCAGTGTATTATGTGTATGGTGTGTCCATAGGGGTTGTGTGTTATATGTGTGTTGTATGTATGTGTTATGTGTGTGTTGTGTGTGTTGTGTGTGTGTTGTATGTATGTGTTGTGTGTGTGGTGTGTGTGGTGTTGTGTGTATGTGTTATGTATGTGTTATGTATGTGTGTGTATGTGTGTTATGTGTATTGTGTGTTATGTGTGTGTGTTGTATGTTGTGTGTGTTGTGTGGTTGTTGTATGTGTGTGTGTTATGTATGTGTTGTGTGTGTGGTGGTGTGTGTTGTATGTATGTGTGATGTGTGTGTTGTATGTATGTGTTATGTGTGTGGTGTTTGTGTGTGTTGTGTGTATGTGTTATGTATGTGTTATGTGTGTTGTGTATGTGTGTGTGTTTGTGTGGTGTGTATGTGTGTGTGTTGTGTGTGTGTGGTGTGGTGTGTGCAGTGCACTACAGAGGGACGGGACAGGAGTAAGGACTTTCTCCCGGCGTGTCTAGGCCCCTGAAGGTTTCTGACTGGTAGTGATGAGTGCAGTGAAGCCGGAGGACGTGAAGAGAGGCATCGCCGTTATTTGGGAGAATCTGCAGTGTCCGATATGGTGAGACTGAGATTGTCGAGTGTGTGTGGGGGGTGTGTGTGTGTGTGTGTGTGTGTGTGTGTGTTATTGGGTTAGGGTTAGTGTGTTTAATGGAGTCTGATGTGTAAGATCGTATTTCAGACACTCGTGTGTGTTTGTGTTTGTTTTCCCGACAGTTTGGATTTGATGAGTGAACCCGTCTCCACCCAGTGTGACCACCAGTTCTGCAGGTAGGAAGCGTAGCTCAGTGTTTACAGTGTCAGTCTGCCAGAAGTTTTATTGCCAGCACCACCAAGCTGTCAGTGAGGGGCCCCTGAGCAAGGCCCTTAACCCTGGAATGCTCAGGTGCTCAGGAAAAAAAGCTAAGGTAAACGTAAGTAACTGTGGATAAGGACGTCTACCGCACGCCGTGTGTGAGTGTGTTTATTTGCCCAGGTGTGTGTACTCCTGGATTATTGGCCCAGATTGTGATTATTCTCGGGTCACTTCCTGTGTTTGTCGTCTTGCGCCTCTTCATACAATCACTTTTCATCAGATATTGCAGTTCTAAAACACCTCCTCTAATAAACTAATGGACTATTTTATAATCTGCACTTAAATAAAGTTATTCATCTTTATCGCTTCACATCCGTCTGTTCATCTGTCGAGCAGTTTTAATGTAGTAACCTTCATTCTGAAAGTTTGGACATAAATCACCTGTCATTTATTTTAATATTACTTTAATAAAAACCTGCAGTGAAGGCCGTGTACAGGTCAGGTGGTGTTTCTGAAAAACATTTTATTCTGTTTATTTCTTTAGATTATTTACATCTACAATCACAGCGTTTATCCAGGGCGACGCCCTCATCCAGAGCGACTTACAGTTATCTCATTTATACAACTGAAACTTTCGGGGGTTAAGGGAATCGAACCGGGAATCAAACCCACAATCCTTAACCATGAGCCACCATGTTTTTTGGTTTATAGTTAGTCAATAATACTGTACCTGCTTGATTATTAATGAATTAATTAGCATGCTTTTACATTCATGTTTCTGCTAGTCACACTTTCCCAGAGCGACTTACATTTATTTATTTATCTTTAATCACACTGCAAAGTTGATAGTTAAGGGCCATGCTCAGGGGCCCAGTAGTGACAGCTTGGTGGTCCTGGGAATTGAACCCGTAATAATCTGTTCAGCAATCTAAAGGCCTGTAATTACTGAGCCTCCATTTTCTGTTTTACTTTAGTACAGTGGTAGCGTTGACTGAAGAGTGTCCTAAATAACCAGTTTTTGGAGATATGAGTCGTGTCTCGGACGATTTTTTGCTTTGAGTTGCGAGTTAAAATTCCGTTACGACCTTCAGACCCCCAACCGCTAGTTTGCGTAGCAAACACTACAGTAAACGGTGTAACATCCGTCCAGCATCCCGTGTGTCACTCGATAGCTAGTCAGAGCTGCGCGTTAGCCAGTGGAGTCGTCTGATCTCCAAGGTAAACGCTGTACATTATACTTAATAAAACCGGTTTATTCCAGTACAGCCTATTGTAGTGTTTTTATACTATATTCATAAGTTTATTTTTCTTATTTAAAAACATGGAACACGAAATAATTAAAATTAGAATTTAATTGATTTCAATGGGAGAATTGATTTGACCTGCGAGTAATTTGAGTGACGGGCTCCATCACGGAAGTTAACGCACTCCTGTACTATAATTAACTTTTTGCTGCATATTATTTAAATTGCCTATTTGAGGAAACTTTATGGTGATTATTGAAGTTATTGAAGTGTTTGTGTGATTCAGTATGAATGATTTAGTTCTCAAACTCTTCAGGTTCTGCATGTTGAAGCTGCTTGAGAGGAATAAGAGGAAGGAGACAAACTGTCCCGTCTGCAAGACAAAGGTCACCAAGCGGTAGGTCCCGTTTGCATTTATGAAATACTTGTGTCTCTGAGTGTTTGGATATTAACCGGTGGTGATGTCTATTGAGTGGTTTGTGTTTTAATGCGTAACAGGAGTCTGCAGGAAAGTCCAGGATTCCAGAAACTGGTAGAAGGCCTGCGGAATTTAGTCCGCTCTTACGAATATGACACGCGCACAAACTGTAAGTGTGTTTATAGTATTTACACACATTGTAGAAAAAAACTTTTAAATGAGTCAATTGGTGTGTGTGTGTGTGTGTGTTTCTGGTTAGATTTTACTGGCTTGCCACAGAGAAGACAAGGCACCAGGTGAGACACTCCATCACTCCTTTTTTGTGAATTTTTTTACGATTGAAATGTCACCTTTAGCATCACTTGTGTTTTTTTTTCTAATTACACTCAGTGTTGAGACGGAGTCCGGAGATCAGAAGGGCAGTGCAGAGAACACAACCTCCGAGAGCAATGGGAGCGAGAGAGTGGCGACTCTGTCCTCCACAGCAGCAGGTGAGACCATCCTAGCGGCAGTATAGTACAGCCTGTGTGTAATACTCACTCACGTTCTAACACTTACTGTTAATGACTCGGTGGAAACTCAGCATATGAATTTAATTGGTTTTAATGAATGTAAATGCAGATAATCCGTTCCACCCACCTAAAATATTACTATCACCAATTCCCACCCCGGAATCATATTTCTGCATAAAAAGACATGTAAATAAAATAAACAGACCCACACCAAGCTGGCAACAAAAAAACCCCGTGAAAAAACACAAACCCTTTTAAGCGTGTGCTGAAAACGAGGTCTTTATCCTGGGTCGAATGTAGAAACAGCTTTCAGTGGCTGAATAAAACACCTTTAAAATGTCTCAACTAATAAACTAATGGATTATTTTATAATCTGCACTTAAATAAAGTTATTCATCTTTATCGCTTCACATCCGTCACCTCCCTCTGGTCCGCCTTGCTTGGCTCTCCACTGACAGAAACAAGTTATTAACTGCTTCAGGACGTACACACAACTTAGCGGTCAGTTCAGTTCCTGTGCTGGAAATGCTTCAAATGCAAATTCCAGTTCTTAAGGTGAAAATGTCTAAGGGAGAGCACTCTTACGCAGAGATTCCACTGTAGTGAGAGTCACATTTCACACAGTTTCAGTGCTTCATGAATTTACACCATTGGTTCATCTGTTTTCCACTCGCAGCTAAAGATGCTTTCGCAAAACTCATGTGCCTTGAGGATTCACAGCAAGATCGTTCAGGCAGTACAACAAACCCTCAGGTTTCTGAAGACGCTCCACCGAGAATAGAAGCCGGTGATTCTCCGACAGAGCAGGGCAGAGCAGCTCCCGTTCGCTCCTGCAGACGATCCAAGCGGCTCTGTTTGGAGCCGGACAGGATTACGGATAAACGTCAGAAGAAAAGTGTACAAAAAGTGTCCGAGTGGTTGATGAAGATTTCTCCGGCTTCTGGCACTCAAGCTGAAGGTACCGTTAAAGGAGATTTTCCGATATTCACTGACAGCGACGTTGAAAAAGACAGTATGGCTTCAGGTGAAACTGGGATAAACGATAAAGCTGAAGCGAGTCCAGTGAGGGAAGCGCCATCTAAACGCCTGGAAGAACAAGTTTTTGGGGCAGTGTACAAACGGGAGCGCAAAGTTGGCAAGAACAAAGACAACAAAAGTTTCCCACCGCAAACAAAGATGGTTCCTGACGTTCCCGCTGAAAAGGAGGAAAAGATGCCTAAGAGACGGCCAAGAAGAAAGTTGACTCCAGCTGACTTCATCAGTGAACCGTCAAATCAAGATCAAGAAGATAAAGCGAATCAGGAAGAAGACAGTGAAAAAAGCAAACAAGAAAACTGCAAGAAGCTGTTAAGGTCCTCAGGCGAGCAGGAAAAGGAGGTGGAAGGTGGTCCTGATGAAGACGCTGAACACGCAGAAGAAAGTCTGGCATTTGAGGTACCTGTAAAGCGACCAGGGAGAAGATCAAAGATGCAGGGGGTTTGGCAGGTGGTTGACTGTGACTTGACAGAAAAAGAACACAACATGGACAATAAATATCACAAGAGACAGATCAACCGGAGCAGCCGTGAGTCTACTAAAGATGAGGATTTGGAAAAATGCAAAAACACCAGATATGCAAAGTCCCTCGCTCTGGTCAGCGCTGGAGCTGAGATTGTAGAATTGAGCGTGAAGATTCCAGTTATTCCCAAATCAATCCAAACAGAAGTTAACATCGAAAGTTATCCTAGTAGCGCAGAGCCAAAGTCTCCTGATGCGAGGAAGACCAGACGAAGCTCAAGGCTGCATGAGTTCACTGTGGAAGTGCAGGGTCCTCCAAGAAGACGACGATCTGAACAGTCTGTCCCAAAAACCGCTGAAAATGATCTGTCTGCTAACCTAAATGAGCCGGTTGGTCAGACTGGTACCGGTCCGGATATTGCTGTACCGAGTGAGAAATCCGAGCGGCTCTCCAGGAGAAATGGTTGTGTTTACAGCGATCGCATGGAAGACATCGAAATCACGCAGTCAAGCGAGGATGCGGCCGCTCCCAAGTGTGTGTCTGAAGGGACTATAGGAGCTCAGGAACATTCTCTTGTTTCTGTTGTCCCAGACTCTGTGGAGCGAGACAAGCATGTTCCCTTTTGTTCTACCACAACCGGAAAAGTCCTCTGGTTCCAGAATCCTTACAACAGGATTGTCAAAAATTCTCTCCCACAAAAACAATGATGCCTGCTGTTGAGCAGGTTACAGAGCAAGAAGAAGACACCAACGAGAGTGAACTTGACACAGAGCAGCTCATGAAGACCTTCAGAACCACCAAGAGAAAGTCTTTCCACCTGGGTAGTCCTAGGACCTTACACTGCAGAACCCGAGAGAAATCCTTCACTCAGATTTCAGAGAAAGACAATCAAGAGAGCAGAGATAAGGAAAAGATACCAGGTATCTCTCCAGACGGTGATCGAGGTCAGTCTTCAAAACCTTATGAGGTAGAGCCCAAGAGACCCCAAGAGAAGATGCCTCAAACATCTGAAAGCTATGCCACAGACATAGCAAGTGTCAGTCTGCTTCAGGTAAGATCACCTGCTCTACCAAAAGACACCCAGAAAGACAATTCCATCAAAGCCTTAGGTGCCGCTGACTGTTTTGAGATGGTTGCAAAGTCTCAAGATTGCTCGAGCTCTCAGGATTCCATCCAGCACATCTCTACAAGCGTGATCCAAGAGAAGCCACAAATCCTTTGCAGTAAGGACTCCACGAAACCTACAAAGTCTTTAGAAATTCAAGAAAGCAAAGTTTACAGCATTGCATTGGAGGTGAACACCAATTCTGAAACTCTGTGTAATAATTTTGAGTCCTCAGTCACCCCAGATGGTCTAGTAGCAACCGCTCCTGAAGTTCCGGTAAAAGAACCTGCAACCACTCAGAACTCTGATAAGCTGCAGAACGAAGAGGAAATTCTTTCTCAGCCATATTTGCGGAGGAAGAGGAAGGCCCAGAGACTGGAGTCCTCAGATTCTGAATCCAGTGTTGAGAATGATTACTTGCCTCCACTTTCCCAGATGTTCAAATCCCACCCATCTTCCTCATCATCTGCCAAAAATCAGGTAAAAGTTCAAGTTCAAGTTAAGGAACAAAGCTCAAAACCAGGTTCTGACCATGCGAGTCAGGATAGTTTCTCTCAATGTAAACCGGAAGCTCGGTCAAGTCCTTCAAGTCGGGGTGTTGCCCCTTATCAACAACAGAAAGACCTCAATTGTAACGACATAGAAGCCAGCTGTGTTCCTGACCCTGCTTGCGGAGAGGAGTGGATTACTTCCAGTCAGGGATCTGTGGATCTTTTTGGGACACTGCAGGAAAGTAAGTTATTTTTCTTGTAGTGTACCAGCGTATAAACGAAGTACCTCCTGATGAGCATTTCTTTAACTTTCAGCTGAAGATGTAGCAGATGGTGTTTCAGGTGGAAATCCAGGGCTTTCCATCGAGTCGTCCCAATACTCCAGCGAGATTGTTACCACCCAGGTGAGGGCAGGTGCTTAAGCCTACTGTTGGGCTGAGCAAAAGAAAGACTATGAGCTGTAAGCCGTGTTAAAAGTTGAGGTCTTTCTTCCTGCAGAAGTTAGCCACGCCCACTCTGATTGTGAGCTAATATTGTTTGAAATAATTTTATACAGCTTCACTGTAGATTCCGACTTTAAGTATCACTGCAGGTGGTTTTTTTCTATAGCAAATTCACACAGGTGTCTAAAGCGCCGCTGTCCAGCAGATGGCAGTAAATCTGTACTTATAGATGAGCTGTTCTGCACCTGTTCGATCCACACTAAGTACTGAGAGCGCTAACTGAGTCCATCTCTGGCGTCTGTGGCTACAGACACTTCAGTTCATTCATTAATTAATGCAGCTGAAGATTAAGAACGCTACAGCGGCACTTAAACGTGCAGTTTTTAACATGTTTTTGGGATTGTTGTTGAATTAATGATTTTATGGTAGATAAAATAAACATGTGCTGCAAGTTGTGATGTTTTCCGGTGTTTAGTTGCAGTAAAGTTTTGGGATTAAGTATAAATTGCAGCAGAACAGTAATTCATGCTATGTAAAAAGTTTAGCTTAGTTTTGGTGAAGGACATTTGGGGAATTATTTACACACACACACACACACACACACACACTAATTTTAGTTGGTAAATAAGAGACAATTGCTTATTAGCAAATCCTCAATGAAAGAAACTAGGGTTGTTCGCTGAGGGGTAAAAACTGCTTCGGTTGTCCCAGAAACGCTGGTGATCTTCTCCGCCCTGCTGAATTGTGCCTGGAACTCAGCTTCCGCTTTTCACCATGACTTCTAAAACACACACCCACACACACTCAGATCTCCACGTTTTGCTCTCACTCTCTCACTCTTCGCTTTCCTTCAGTCTAAAACATTCATCAGTTTATTCTGTTCAATTTACTCAATCAATTATCCACCCATTAATCATTAAAATCTCCTAATACAGATAAATTAGGAACCCGAGCATGATAAATCACTCGACCTGTCTCTCTCTCTCTCTCTCTGTGTCTCTGTGTGTGTGTGAGACGTCTGTAGCAGAGACATGAGATGCAGCAGGAGTTGAACAGACTGGAGAGAATGATGGCTTTAGTGTCTGAGGCTCTGCGGAGGAAAGACTGTGATCGGGACGAGGAAAATAAATTAGAGGAAGATGATCATCGTTCAGGTACAAACACTCACCTCCAGGATTCAAACTCGCACGAATGATTCTAACCGTAAGCATCCTGTGTCAACCAATCAGAGGCTCTGTAACTCCGGACTATATTCAGAGCTGCAGATTTTATCCTGTTGTAATAATACAGAGTTCCTTTAATGAGACGAAACACTGTTTATAAGGAAGTGTTAATTATATAACAGTTTATTCTGGTTACTGATGTACTTTTTATATATATATATATATATATATATATATATATATATATATATATATATATATATATATATATATATATCTGCATTTAACTAAATAAATCCTACACATTCAATGTTAGGATGTGGGAGGTCAGAGGTTAAAGGTCAGCACGCTGTGGCTGAGGATTCTCCCATCGACGTAACGGAGGACAATAAACCTAACGAGCCGAAGAGACATAGTACGAGTGGTAGAAGTCATGATGAGGACATCGTGATCAGTTATAGTTCAGTGGTAAAGTTTTTTTTTTGTTTTTTTACATTTTCCTTTACGTGTTTTTTTTGTTTTGTTTTTTTAGATATTCCGCCTCGCTCAGCCTCGGAAGAACATCTGCTAAAGAGTGAGAGCAGAACAGAGAGTGTAGGCAGGATGGAGCTGGTGGTGTCAGGACTCAGTGCTGCAGAACAGGTGAGAGGTTTACTCCAATTTATTTACAGAACGTCAGGAAGCATTTACATTTATTATTATTATTATTGCTAACACAACGTTATTGATGTTAAACCTAAAACTTACCCTATACTATAACATTAAAGTGAAATAATAATGTGTGTGTGTGTGTGTGTGTGTGTGTGTGTGTGTGTGTGTGTGTGTGTGTAGGGTCTGGTGAAGAAATTTGCGAGGAAGATGAAAGCTGGTGTAAGCCGTCAGGTCACTCCCACTACAACACATGTCATCATTAAAACAGGTGTGTGTGTGTGTGTGTGTGTGTGTGTGTGTGTGTGTGTGTGTGTGTGTGTGTGTGTGTGTGTGTGTGTGTTATTCATTTGATTCGTAAATAAAATGTCTGTCTGTCTATCTTTTCATATTATGCAACCCTATATACACACTTCTTTGTTCTCTCACACACACACACACACACACGTCTATGTTGTATTGTTTTACATCAAAGCGGCTCTTAACTTAACAGTCTATTAACCAGCATAATTAAGAAAGGCATTTCAGCGCCACCGTTACCACGACAACCGCCGCAGGAGCTTAGAAGTTTTTCATATAAAGTCTTTGCGGTTCTAAGAAAAGTGGACTGATGTATTTTCTTTTACAGTATGATTTTTTTTCAGTCAGGTTGCTTTTATTTCCTGAAGCAGAATTAAAACGGTGCTCTCTGAATATTGATTTTCTTATCTTACTTCAGCGTTTAAAGACGAATACTGATTGGCGGCCATCTCGGAAAAATATTCTTCAAGTCGTCGTGATGATAATGTGTGTGTCTGGAATCGCAAATGATTATTTAAAGGTTACAGTTGAAATTACGCCAAATAAGTTCTAAACTTTCTACTGTTATATATATATGACAGTATATTAATAGTGTGTGTGTGTGTGTAGCCGCTGGGTTTTTTTACAGCCGAGTCGTGACCCCAGCAACGCAAAGCGGCTAATTAGTTTTTAATGCAAGTCTAATGACTGTAATTAAATGCACAGCGGCGTTACACAGCCAGTCTGAGTGAAGATCTCCGAGTTTCTGCATGTTCACAGATCATTTATACACTGCTGACATTCTCACACACACACAAACACACACACAACACAACAACAGGCTGGGTTATCACATGATGATGACTGACTTGTTGTGTGTTGACGCACACAGATGAAGATTTGGTGTGTGAGCGAACGCTGAAGTACTTCCAGGGAATCGCCGGCAGGAAGTGGGTGCTGAGCTTCCTGTGTAAGTATCGGTTCTGTTCACCATGTGTGTCTGTGTTAACCGTGTCCCTGCTGATGTCTCTCTTTGGGACGTGGTCTGCACTTTTCTTTTGTACAAAAACACACTCCAGTTTCCAGTCAGTGTCGTTTTTCTTCCTGATGTCTCTGCAGCTTCATTATTTTGTTTTGTGTTTTCTTTCCCACAGGGATTTCGGACTGCTTCAAACACGCCAAACTTCTAGCTGAAGTAAATATGTCTCACTTCATCCTGACAAGTAAAGCAGATCTGTAGGAAATAAATCTAATCTTTAAAGTTGCACTGACTGTTTTTTAAATAAAGCCACACACTCTGACCAGGTGCCAAAACCTGCACCTGCAGCAGGGTTGCCAGATTGGATTGAAGATCTCAAGGCCACAAGTACAGCGGTAAAACCTGCTCATTAACCAAAAATACCAGCCCAAAATGTGTAGTGGCAACACTGAGTGCTGTCTTCCAGCAGTCGTCAGTAAGACACGTTGCCAGATTGAGCAGGTTTTCACCCAATTCGCCTTCTTTTGACCACAATCGAAACACACATTGAGCTGGTTACTTAAAATTAGGGCTGCTTTTATATACAACGGGGAAAAGTTATATATGTTTACCCAATCTGGCAACCTGGTTGGAGTACGAAACTGTTTGTTTTGGTGCTTTCAAATGTCAACATCTTATGGCAGAAATCGCTCGGTGCCCCTTCTGGACCCTATTAAATCATTGAATTGTTTTAAAACACCTGCCCATCACCTACAGCTGTGTTTTTTCCACATCTGAATCCAGATGTTAGTCTCACTCCTTCACCTATAATCCCCTCTGTTTTTCTACAGATTGGGTCATGTGACTGTGGGGGTCATGTGACTGTGGGGGTCATGTGACTGTGGGGGTCATGTGACTGTGGGGGTCATGTGACTGTGGGGGACATGTGACTGTGGGGGTCATGTGACTGTGTGGATTTGATCATTCAGTTCCAATAGTATGAGTGAGATCAGACACTGATGATGTAATAGTGAGGAGGTCTGGGGTTCGGTCGGGGTTCCAGTTCATCCCAAAGGGGTTCAGTTTAAAGGGGTGGAGTCAGAATCAGGACTCTGTACAGGACAGGAGAGTTCTTCTCCTCCAATCAGAACACAGCATGTCATTATGGAGATTTGTGCACAGGGACATTGTCATGCTGGGACAGGGTTCGAGTCTCAGTAGGAGGAATAACAGAACTCTTGTGGTTCTTTCAAGGCTCCGTATGAGGTTTGTGGTGACGTCGTTAACGGGCGCAATCACAACGGACCCCGAAAAGCCCGAACTGCTCCGGATAATAACGTGAGTCTGATGTTTAACAGCATGTGGAGATTCTAAAGAAAAATCTTCTCCTATGTGGTTTTACACACTTTTGGACCTGGTTGTGCTGAAGGTCCGTTTAATGTGTACTGTGTGTGTGTGTGTGTGTGTGTGTGTGTTTTGTTCTAATGTCTGACTAACAGGGGAATTAAAAGTGAGGGGATTTGTTTTATTAATGACTGTTAATGTTCTGAATGAGCAGGTTTTCCCCTCCGTTTGAAGGCACTTTCATGAAATTATCAGTCAGTTTCAGACTCTGGTTCTCTTCAGCCCTGGCGTTGGTTAGCTTTCTTCTTCCAGCAGTCAGTTAGGCTTAAACACCATCCAGCTTTACAACATAAATCTCACACACCACACACACTTCATCTTAGTGGACGTGGTGTCACTAAAGGTTTCTCACTGGACTGACGGACATTTCACATCTACATTTTTGCATTTAGTAGCAGTCCCACCAGCTGAACCACCACTTTACCCATTTACAGGCTCTGTACCAAACACACAGTTATTTAAAACCCTGTGTAGGATTATATATTACTGTTATAGTGTGTGTGTGTGTGTGTGTGTGTGTGTGTGTGTGTGTGTGTGTGTGTGTGTGTAGGATTATATATTACTGTTATAGTGTGTGTGTGTGTGTGTGTGTGTAGGATTATATATTACTGTTATAGTGTGTGTGTGTGTGTGTGTGTGTGTGTGTGTGTGTATGATGTTATATATTACTGTTATAGTGTGTGTGTGTGTGTGTGTGTGTAGGATTATATATTACTGATTATATATTACTGTGTGTGTGTGTGTGTGTGTGTGTGTGTGTGTAGGATTATCTAGTTTAGTGTGGTGTGTGTGTGTGTGTGTGTTATAGTTGGTGTGTGTGTGTGTGTGTGTGTGTAGGATTATATATTACTGTTATAGTGTGTGTGTGTGTGTGTTGTGTAGGATTATATATTACTGTTATAGTGTGTGTGTGTGGTGTGTGTGTAGGATATATATTACTGTTCTAGTAGTGTGTGTGTGTGTGTGTGTGTGTGTGATGTTATATACGGTTATGTGTGTTAGTGTGTGTGTGTGTGTGTGTTAGGATTATATATTACTGTTATAGTGTGTGTGTGTGTGTGTGTGTGTGTGTAGGATTATATATTACTGTTATAGTGTTGTGTGTGTGTGTGTGTGTGTGTGGTGTTGTGTGTGTGTGTGTGTGTGTGTGTGTGTGTGTAGGATTATATATTACTGTTATAGTGTGTGTGTGTGTGTGTGTGTGTGTAGGATTATATATTACTGTTATAGTTATAGTGTGTGTGTGTGTGTGTGTGGTGTGTGTATATATTACTGTTATAGTGTGTGTGTGGTGTGTGGTGTGTGTGTGTGTGTGTGTGTGTGTGTGTGTAGGATGTATATGGTGGTGTGTGTGTGTGTACTGTATATATGTGTGTGTGTGTGTTATGTGTGTGTGTGTGTGTGTGTGTGTGTGTGTGTGTAGGATTATATATGTACTGTTTTTTATAGTGTGTGTGTGTGTGTGTGTGTGTGTGTAGGATTATATATTACTGTTATAGTGTGTGTGTGTGTGTGTGTGTGTGTTTTATTATTGTTCTGTTGTGTGGTGTGGTGTGATTATGATTATTACTGGGGTGTGTGTGTGTGTTATGTGTGTGTGTGTGTGTGTGTGTGTGTGTGTAGGATTATATTACTGTTATAGTGTGTGTGTGTGTGTGTGTGTGTGTGTGTGTGTGTGTGTAGGATTATATATTACTGTTTATGTGTGTGTGTGTGTGTGTGTGTGTGTAGGATTATATATTCTGTTATTACTGTGTGTAGTGTGTGTGTGTGTGTGTGTAGGATTATATATTACTGTTATAGTGGTGTGTGTGTGTGTGTGTGTGTGTGTGTGTGTGTGTGTGGTGTGTGTTATATATTACTGTTATAGTGTGTGTGTGTGTGTGTGTGTGTGTGTGTGTGTTAGATTACTGTATTAGTGTGTGGTATTAGTGTGGTGTTATGTGTGTGTGTGTGTGTAGGATTATATATTACTGGTATAGTGTGTGTGTGTGTGTGTGTGTGTGTGTGTGTGTGTGTGTGTGTGTGTGTAGGATATATATTACTGTTATACTGTGTGTGTGTGTGTGTGTGGTAGGATTATATATGACTGTTATAGTGTGTGTGTAGGATTATATATTACTGTTATAGTGTGTGTAGGTGTGTGTGTTTGTTGTGTGTAGGATTAGACATTACTGTTATAGTGTGTGTGTAGGATTAGACATTACGTGTGTGTGTGATTAGTGTAGTGTGTGTGTGTAGGATTAGACATTACTGTTATAGTGTGGTGTGTGTGTGTGTGTAGGATTATATATTACTGGAGTTATAGTGTGGTGTGTGTGTGTGTAGGATTAGACATTACTGTTATAGTGTGTGTGTGTAGGATTAGACATTACTGTTATAGTGTGTGTGTGTGTGTGTAGGATTAGACATTACTGTATTGTGGTGTGTGTGTAGGACATTATGTTATAGTGTGGGTGTAGGATTAGACATTACTGTTATAGTGTGTGTGTGTGTACAGGTAGTGTGTGGATTGTGGGTGTGATGGATAGACATTACTGTTATTTGTGTGTGTTGTGTGTGTAGGATTAGACATTACTGTTATAGTGGTGTGTGTGTGTAGGATTAGACATTACTGTTATAGTGTGTGTGTGTGTAGGATTAGACATTACTGTTATAGTGTGTGTGTATGTGTGTGTGTGTGTGTAGGATTAGACATTACTGTTATTGTATGTGTGTGTGTGTGTGTGTGTGTGTAGGATTAGACATTACTGTGTAGTTAGTGTGTGTGTGTGTAGGAATTAGACATTACTGGTTATAGTGTGTGTGTGTGATTAGAGTTACTGTCATAGTGTGTGTGTGTGTAGGATTAGACATTACTGTTACAGTGTGTGTGTGAGAGTAGACATTACTGTTACAGTGTGTGTGTAGGAGTAGAACATTACTGTTACAGTGTGTGTGTAGGAGTAGACATTACTGTTACAGTGTGTGTGTAGGAGTAGACATTACTGTTACAGTGTGTGTGTAGGAGTAGACATTACTGTTACAGTGTGTGTGTAGGAGTAGACATTACTGTTACAGTGTGTGTGTGTGTGTAGGAGTAGCCATTACTGTTATGTGTGTAGTATTGTGTGTGTGTAGGATTAGACATTACGTTACATTAGTGTGTGTGTGTGGTGTAGGATTAAAACATTACTGTTATTGTGTGTGTGTGGTGTAGGATTTAGACATTCTGTATTGTGTGTGTGGTGTAGGATTAGACATTATGGTGTGTGTGTGTGTGTGTGTAGGATTAGACATTACTGTTATAGTGTGTGTGTGTAGGATTAGACATTACTGTTATAGTGTGTGTTTGTGTGTGTGTGTGTAGGATTAGACATTACTGTTATTGTGTGTGTGTGTAGGATTAGACATTACTGTTATTGTGTGTGTGTGTGTGTGTGTAGTGTGTGGAGTAGACATTACTGTTACAGTGTGTGTGTAGGAGGTGTAGGACATTACTGTGTACGTGTGTGTGTGTAGGAGTAGACATTACTGTTACAGTGTGTGTGTGTAGGAGTAGACATTAGTTATGGTATGTGTGTGTGTGTGTGTGTGTAGGAGTAGACATTAGTGTGTTATAGTGTGTGTGTAGGAGTAGACATTAGTGTATATTGTGTGTGTGTAGGAGTAGAGACATTACTGTTATAGTGTGTGTGTGTAGGAGTAGACATTACTGTTATAGTGTGTGTGTAGGATTAGACATTACTGTTATAGTGTGTGTGTGTAGGATTAGACAGGGTTACTGTTATATGTTGTGTGTGTTTGATTAGACATTACTGTTATAGTGGTGTGTGTGTGTAGGGTTTAGACATTACTGTTATAGTGTGTGTGTGTAGGATTAGACATTACTGTTATTGTGTGTGTGTGTGTAGGATTAGACATTACTGTTATTGTGTGGTGTGTGTGTGTGTAGGATTAGACATTAACTGTTATTGTGTGTTTGTGGTGTGTGTAGGATTAAACATTTCTGTTATGTGTAGGTAGACTTTACTGTTATAGTTGTGTTTGTGTGTGTGTAGGATTAGACATTACTGTATAGTGTGTGTGTGTGTGTGTGTGTGTAGGATTAGACATTACTGTTATGTGTGTGTGTGTGTGTGTAGGACACAGTTTATGTTATGTTTGGTTGTTGTGTATGTGTGTGTGTGTTAGACATTAGGTTATTGTGTGTGTGGTTGGATTAGACATTACTGTTATGTGTGTGTGTGTGTGTTGGATTAGACATTACTGTTATAGTGTGTGTGTGTGTAGGGTTAGACATTACTGTTATAGTGTGTGTGTAGGGTTAGACATTACTGTTATAGTGTGTGTGTAGGATTAGACATTACTGTTATTGTGTGTGTGTGTGTGTGTGTGTGTGTAGGATTAAACATGGTGTGTGTGTTTCTGTGTATTTGTGGTGTGTGTTTGTGTGTGTGTGTAGGATTAGACATTACTGTTATTGTGTGTGTGTGTAGGTTATGGTGTGTTTGTGTAGGATTAGACATTACTGTTTATGGTGTGTGTGTGTAGTATTAGACATTACTGTTTATTGTGTGTGTGTGTGTGTTGGATTAGACATTACTGTTATAGTGTGTGTGTGTAGGATTAGACATTACTGTTATAGTGTGTGTGTGTAGGATTAGACATTACTGTTATAGTGTGTGTGTGTAGGATTAGACATTACTGTTTTATGGTGTGTGTGTGCGTGTGTGTGTAGGATTAGTCATTACAGTTATAGTGTGTGTGTGTAGGATTAGTCATTACAGTTATAGTTTGTGTGTGTAGGATTAAACATTACTGTTATAGTGTTGTTGTGCGTGTGTAAGAATAAAAACAATACTGTTATAGGTGTGTGTGTGTGTAGGGTTAGACATTACTGTTATAGTGTGTGTGTGTGTAGGATTAGACATTACTGTTATAGTGTGTGTGTAGTAGGGATTAGACATTACTGTTATAGTGTGTTGTGTGGATTTAGACATTACTGTTATGGTGGTGGTGTGCGTGTGTGTAGGATTAGTCATTACAGTTTATAGTGTGTGTGTGTAGGATTAAACATTACTGTTATAGTGTTTGTGTGTGTGTAAGAATAAACAATACTGTTATAGGTTTGTGTGTGTGTGTGTGTGTAGGATTAGACATTCCTGTTATGTGTGTTGTGTGTGTGTGTGTAGGATTAGACATTACTGAAATCGTGTGTGGGTGTGTGTAGGATATTAGACGTTACTGTTATGTGTGTGTGTGTGTAGGGTTAGACATTACTGTTATAGTGTGTGTGTGTATGTGTGTAGGATTAGACATTGCTGTTATAGTGTGGTGTGTGTAGGCTTAGACATAACTGTTATAGTGTGTGTGTGTAGGATTAGACATTACTGTTATAGTGTGTGTGTGTGTAGGATTAGACATCACTGTTATTGTGTTTTTGTGTGTGTAGGATTAGGATTAGACATTACTGGTTATAGTGTGTGTTTGTGTGTGTGTAGGATTAGACATTACTGTTATAGTGTGTGTTGTGTGTGTGTGTGTAGGATTAGACATTAATCTAGGTTATACTGTGTGTGTTTGTGTGTGGGTAGGACATTATGGTTATAGTGTGACATTACTGTTATAGTGTGTGTTTGTGTGTGTGTAGGATTAGACATTACTGTTATAGTGTGTGGTTTGTGTGTGGTAGGATTAGACATTACTGTTATAGTGGTGTGTTTGTGTGTGTGTGTATGATTAGACATTACTGTTATATTGTGTGTTTTGTGTGTGTGTAGGATTAGCATTACTGTTATTGTGTGTGTTTGTGCTGTGTGTAGGATTAGACATTACTGTTTATTGTGGTGTGTTTGTGGTGTGTGTTAGGATTAGACATTACTGTTATTGTGTGTGTTGTGTGCTTGTGTAGGATTAGACTTACTGGTATTGTGTGGTTTTGTGCTGTGTAGGATTAGATCATTACTGTTATAGTGTGTGTGTGTGTTGTGTAGGATTAGACATTACTGTTATTGTGTGTGTGTGCTTGTGTAGGATTAGGACATACTGTTAGAGTGTGGTTGTGTGTGGCGGATTAGACATATGTTATGTGTGTTTGTGTGTTGTGTGTGTGTTGTGATGTAGACTTAAACTGTTATTGTGTGTGTTTGTGCTTGTGTTAGGATTAATCATTACTGTTATAGTGGTGTTTGTGTGTGTGTGTAGGATTAGACATTACTGTTATAGTGTGTGTTGTGTGTGTGGTGTGTGTGTGTGTGTGTGTAGGATTAGACATTACTGTCATAGTGTGTGTGTGTTTTGCAGCTGCTGATGAAAGGATGTGAGATCTGCTTCCAGGGCTCCTTCACTGACATGACCACAGGTGAGAAAGTCTATCAGTCTTACACACATTGAACGTGTTACTCACACACACACACACTCACACACACACACACACACACACACACACACACACACACACACACACACATGTGTAGAGAGAATGTTCATGTAGGATTTTTTGTTTGTGTGTTTTTGTGATGGATGTGTTACAGGTCAGATGGAGGTGATGGTAGAGTTTTGTGGTGCTGCAGTGGTGAGAGATCCGCTTATGTTCTCTAGAAAGGTGACTTCATTCATCCATTTATCTGTCCATCCATCTGATTAGATCAACTTTATCTATGCAAATCTATATCTGTGTGTGTGTGTGTGTGTGGTGTGTGTGTGTGTGTGTGTGGGTGTGTGTGTGTGTGTATTCATTTCAGGGTGTGTGTTATCAGCTTGTGGTGGTTCAGCCTGACCCTGATGACTCTCAGTCATACTACACAGGTGAGAAAACACACAACAACACACACACAAAATACACACATACACACAATAAATACACACCCATAAATACCAAATACACTAAATACACCGAACACACAATAAATACACACCGAACACACAATAAATACACACAATACACACAGTAAATACACACCGAACACACAATAAATACACACAATAAATACACACCATACACCAATAAATAAATCCCATACACAATAAATACACACCATACACACAATAATACACACCCACACAAATAATACCACACACACCATACACACAATAATACAAAATACACACACACAATAAATACACAATACCGATACACACCGAACACACAATAATACCACCAACACACAATAAATCACACCATACACACAATAAAATAACACACCATACACACAATAAAACACATCATACACACATATACACACCACACACAATACCGACACCACAACAATAAATACACACACAAACCACACAATAAATACACACCACACACACACCACACATAACAGACACACAATAATACACACCATACACACACACCATACACCCATAAAATCCAACACACACCGACACCACAAATACAACAATAAATACACACCGAACACAAATAAATACACACAACACACAAGAAATCCACACCATCCCACACAATAAATTACACACCAGAACACACAATAAAGACAACAGAACACACATAAATACACACCGATACACACCGTAACTCCACACCCATACACCACCTAAATACACAATACACACATAAGAACAATACACACAAAAAAACCAACACAATAAACACACCGACACACATAAAACACACCAAACACAATAAATACACCAACACCAATAAAGACACACCATACACACACTGAACACACAATAAATAAGACAACCATACATCACACTAATACACACCGAACACACAATAAATACAACCTCCACACAATAATACACACCATACACACAATAAATACACACCATACACAATAAATACACACCATACACAATACACACATAAAAAACACACACCAATACATACAACCCACAATAAATACACACCATAAACACAATAACACACCTCACACAATAAATACACACCATAAACACAATAAATACACACCTACACACAATAAATCCACATAGACACACAATAAATACACACCATACAACCAATACAATACACACAACACCGAACACACATAAATCCACACCATACCCAATAACTACACATAAACAATAAATCACACAATAAATAACACCACACAATAAATACACACCATACACAATAAATCACAAAATACACAATACACACCAATACAATGACACATACCACACGAACACACAATAAATACACACCATACACACAATAAATACACACCATACCCGATAAATACACCGAACACACAATAATACCACCGACACCCTAAATACACATCATACACACAATAAATAATACACATACACACAATAATACACACCTACACACAATAAATACACCATAATAAATAACACACCATACACACATAAATACAAACACATAAACACACAACAAATAAATAAACACAAAAACAATAAATAACACCATACACACAATAAACACAAACATACACACATAAAGTACAATAAAACAACACCGAACACACCAATAAATACACACCATAACACAAATAAATACACACACACAATAAATCCACCCGAACACACATAAATACACACCGACCACAAAAACTACACACCGAAACAAACAATAAATACACCACCATTAACACAATAAATACACACCATACACACAATAAATACACACTACACACCATAAATAACACACACACCAAAAATACACACGAACACACATTAACACACCCATACACACATAAATACAACACCTATAATACACCTCTACACACAATAAATACACCGAACACCCATAAATACACACGAACAACCCACAATAAATACACAAACACAAATAAATACACACAAATACACACATATAATACACACAATACACACATAAATTACACACTGAACACACAATAAATACAACCATACACCATACACACAATAAATACACACCATCCACACACAACCATACACACAATAAATACACACATACACACAATAAAACCATACCGAAAACACAACTGAACACACACAATACACACCTACACAACAATAAATACACAATAAATCACACCCACACAATACACACCACAACACACATAATACAACCGAAAACCACAATACACACAAACCCACCAACCACACATAAATACACCAACACACAATAAAATACACACCCTCCCCACAATAATACACCCATACCACACAATAAAATACCACAACATACAACAATAAATACACACCGAACACAAGAAATACACACGAACACACAATAATACACACAATAAAATACAACCCATACACACAACATAACATACACACCCTACACACAAGAAAAAACACCTACACACAATAAAATACACCGAACACAAATAAAATACACACCATACACACAATAAAGAAACCCCAATAAATACACAAATAAATACACACAATAAATACACACCATACACAAAATAAATAACACATAAATAACACAGAAAGACACCCCCACAATTAACACGAACACAGAAAGACACACCATACACACAATAACTACAACCAACCACAAGAAAACCACACACCAGAAGACACAAATACACACAATACACACAATACAACAATAAACACAAGGAACACACAATAAAGACACAACCATACACACAATAAATACACACATACCACACAATATCACACATACACACAATAAATACACACCATACACACAATAAAGACACACGAACACACAATAAACAAACAAAATACCACACCATACAAGCACAATAAATAAACACAATACACCCACATAACTACCACCATACACACAAATAAATTACACACAATACACACGACACACAATAAACACACACAATTACACACCATAAACACAATAAATACACGAACACACCCAATAAGACCCACCATTACAACCATAAATGCCACAATAATACACCACCATAACACAATTAAATACACACAGAACAACAATAAAACACATCCGACACAACATAAATTACACACGACCCACAATAAATACACACAAAATACCACCATACACAACATAAAATAAACAGATACACACAATAAAATAACACCATACACACCAATAAATACACACAATAATACACACAATAAATACACACATACACAAAATAAATAACACATCAATACACACAATAAATACAACACCATACACACAATTAAATAACGAACACACAATAAATACACACCGAACACACAATAAATAGACACCGAAACACACAATAAAATACACACAATAAATACACCAATAAACACAATAAATACACACATAACACCAATTAAATACACAAACGAACACACAAATAAATACACACGAACACCCACTAAAATACACACATACACACAATAAATACAACACCTACACACATATAAAATACACACCGAACACACAATAAACACACACATACACACAATAAATACACACCCTACCAAACAATAAATACCACACCATACACACAATAAATTAAACACCGAAAACACTATAAATTACACAACGAACACACAAATAAACCACACAATGACACAACAACACACAAGAAAAGACACCGAACAACAAATAAAAGCAACACCAGACACACAAGCAAGACACACCAGACACACAAGAAAGACACAACGAACCCAGAAAGGGACACACGAACACCCAAGAAAGACACACAAGAATAGGACACACAGACAACAGCAATACAAACCTACACACAAGAAAATTACACCGAACACACAAGAAGGACACCAACATAACCTCAAGAAAAGACACGCAATAAAGACACGCAAGAAAACACACAGACACAAAAATAAAGAACACAAGACAGACCACACAAGAAAGACAAACCAGAACACAATAAATACACAGGAAACCCCACATAAGACACTACCATATACACAATGAAAGACACACAGACACACCATAAATCACACCATAACACAATAAAGACCACTGCAAATAATAAAAGAACCCATATAAGACACCCAAGAATGCACACACTATCCACACCATAAAGACACACATAAATAACAACAATAAGACACACCATACACACCAGAAAGACCACACCAATAAAATACACACCATACACCAACTAAAATCAACAAGAAATACAACAATAAATACACACATAATAAACATTGAAAACACACATAAATACACACATATACAAATAAATACCACGCCATACACACAATAAATACACACCTACACCACAATAATAACCACCGAACACAAATAAACAAACACCATACACACATAAATACACACATACACACAATAAATACACACCGAAACATACCATAAAGTACACCAACGAAAACACACAAATAAACACAACACGAAACAACAATAACACACACACAATAAACAACACATACACACAATACATACATCACGAGCACACAATAAATACACACATACCACACAATAAATACACACCAGACACACATAAATACACACCGAAACAATAAATACACAATAATAAATCCACACCAATACACACAATAAATACACACAATAACACACAAATTAAATACACCGAAAACACACAATAATACAAAACCATACACCAATAAACTACACTAAATAAATACACTAAAGACAAAATAATCAATAACTACACACCATCCACACAATAAATCACCCAAATAAATCCACACCATACACAACAATAAAAAATAAACAATGAACACACAATAAATCCAAACCATATGACCATAAATACACACCATACACACACAATAAATACACACCATAACAACAATACATAACACCATTCACAATAAATACACACCATACACACATAATACACACATACACACAATACACCACATAAACCACAAATACACACATAACTACACACAATACACACCATAAATACACACAATAAATAACACATACACACCATAATTCCACATAAATACACATCCACATAATAACGCCAGGCCAATAAATACACACCATACACACAATACAATAACACAAAAATACACACACATAAATACACCCACATAACAAATACACACACTAAATACCCCATGAAACCCCGAAAACAACCAAATACACCCCATACACAATACATAAAAGTACCACAATAAAACACACCATACACACAATAATACACCATAACACACAATAAATACCACCATAACACACAATAATACACACAACCACAATAAAATACCACACAATAAAATACACCAATAAATACACCTACACACAATAATACACACCATACACACAAAAATACCACATACACACAAAAAATACCCACCATAAATAAAATAATACACACCTAATAAACAACCAATACACACAATAAATACACCATACACACAAAATAAACAACACTGAACCATACCACAATAAAAACACCCATACACACATTAAATACACCATACACACAATAAATTCACACAATAAATACACACCATAAATACACACCATAAATCCACACACCATACACACAATTAAATCCACACATACACACAATAAATCACACCACAATAAATACACAGTAAACACACACATAACACACAAAAATAAAACACACACCATACACACAATAATACACCCATACACACCATACACACCAACACACCATAAATACACAAAATACACACACCAACCCCATAACCAATAACACAATAAATACACACATACCACCATATACACAATAATACGCACCATACCACACACTAAATACAAATACACACCAATAAATAACACCATACACACAATAAAAATACACCCACAATCAACACAATAAATACACACCATACACCAATAAAAATACACACAACACCAATAAATACACAAAAATACACACTACACATACACACCATAATAAATACACACAATAAAATACACACCATACACACAATCAAAAATACACACAATAAATAATACACCCAACATAAGAATACACACACACAATAAATACACACAATAAAATACACTAATACACACTAAATACACACAATAAATTACACACCATCATACACACAAAAAATAAACACCAAATTAAATACCACACAATAAAAACATTGGAACACAAACACACCATAAATACACACCATATACACAAATAAACACACTGAACACACAATAATACACACAATAAATACACACCATAAATACACCCAATAAAATAAACACCATCACACAACTAAATACACACCATACACACAATAAACACATACAACACAGAAAAACCCATACCACACAAATAAACCACACCATACACACAGTAATACACACACACCATACACACAATAAATACATACCCATAACACACCATAACACACAATAAATACCACACCACCACAATACACACAAGAAGAAACACACACCTATAATACACACATAATACACACACCAACACACAATAAATACAATACACACAATTAAAACCACCCATAAACACACCATAAATACCACACCATACCACAATAAATACACCCATACACACAATAAATACACACATACACACAAACTACACACCATACACACATAAATACACACCATACACACAATAACAATAAATACACCCATACACACAATAAAATACACACCATACCAACACCATAAATACACACATACGAATACACAAAAATACACACACAAATACACACCATAAATAAACACCAGACACACAATAAATCCAACAACACCATACACACAATAAAACACACATAAATACACACCATACACACAATACACACCAAACACACAATAATACCATACAACAATAAAACACCATAAATACACACCATACACACAATAAATACACACTTGCATACCAATACACACACATACATACACACACACCAGTAAATACACACATAAATCCAATACACACCAAAATAAATACACACCTAATACACACATAACCCAAAAAACACAATAAATACACACCATACACACATAACACCATAAATACACACCAATACACAATACCACAAAAGACCACAATAAATACACACAATAACACCATAATACACACCATAAATACACACCAAAATACACACACAATAAATAACACACCATAATACAACACCTAATAATACACACATAATGAACACACCATAAATACACCCACAATACACACAATAAAATACACACACAACATAAATACACACACAAGAAATACCATAAATACACACCATAAATACACACCCACACCTAAATACACACCATAAATACACACATAAATACCTACAATACACACCAATAATATACACATAAATTACACACAATACCACCATACACACTAAAACACACAATACAATACACACCATACACACAATAAATACACACCATACACACATCACACACACCATACACACAATATAAAATACACCAATAAAAACACACAATACACAATACACATACACACCATAAATACAAACCATACACAAATAAATACACACCACACAATAAAATACAAATAAATACACACATATACACAATAAATACACACCATAAATACACACCACACACATACCACAATAAATACACACCATACACACATACACCATACACACCAATAAATACACCATGCACAGATAATACCATATACACCAATTAATACACAACTCCACACCATATACACAATGAAACAATACACCATATACACACAAATATACCATAAATACACATATAAATACACACCATATACACAATAACATACACACCATTATACACACCAATAAATACACACCATATACACAATAAATACACACAACCATATACACACCATAAATACACATATACACACAATAAAATCCACACCATATACACACAATAAACACACACCATATACGTTTTTACAATACACAAAAATACACACTTACCATATACACAACACACAATACACACACATACAATACACACATATACACAATAAATACACACCATACACACAATATACACAGATACACAATAAATACAAAAAACACAATACCACCATAAATACAATACACACCAATAATCACACAATAATAATACACAACATATACACAATAAATACACACACCATAAATACACCCCAGATATACACAGTAAATAACACAAAAACCATACACACCATATACAAAGTACACATACACACAAACAAATACCATACACACCATATAAAAATACACAATAAATATACACACCATACACAATACACAAAACACACACATAAATACACACATACACACATACACACAAGAAATACAACACAATACCACACACCATAAATAAACACCACACACCATACACACCAATACACACAATACACACAATACACAATACATCACACACAATTAACACACAATAAATACACACATAAACATACACACCATACACACAACAACCATACACACAATAAATACACACCACACACACACAATAAATACACATACCACATACACACAATACACACAATACACACAATAAATACACACATAAATACCATACACATATACAATAAATACACACCATACACACAAATACACCACCATACACACAATAAATACACACACACACCATAAAAATATACACATAACCACACAGTACCATACACACAATAAACACCACACATACACACACACATACAATAAATTACACACATAAATACACACCATACACACAATAAATATACACCATAAATACACACCATAAATACACACCAAATACACACAATAAATACACAATAAATACACACCTAATACAACATAATACACCACCACAACACCATAAATACACACCATAAATACACACACATCACCACAATAACCCACTAATACACAATAAATGTAATACAACTAAACACCATAAATACACACAATATACACAATACAAATACACCACCACAATACACACACACATAAATACACACACACCATAATACACACATACCATACACACACATAAATAACACCATAAATACACACAATAAATACATACACACCATATAATGCACACCATAAATACACAATAACATACACTAAAATACCACACAATAAATACACACCATATACACAATAAATACACACCATACACACAATAAATACACACCATACACACAATAAATACACACTATATACGCAATAAATACACAATAAATACCTGGTGGCACATGTTAAATTTGTGATAAATATAAAAAATACATGTTGAATACACAACAAATGTTGAACACATGACTAATAGAGAATAACAGTAGGATAAATATTAACACAACGGTCTGGTACAGATTTCTGATTCTGAACACTGTTTGAGTTGAGATCTTGAAGTGTTGATGAGTAAAGTGAGTTAAATACCACTCTAATTTCTGACTGATTGGCTGTAATTGTGTTTATATATTTTTCTGTTTGTATTTGTAGCTTTAGAGAAAAGAGCCGTTGTTGTGACCCGCAGTTGGCTGTTAGACTCCATCGCCACCTACACACTCCAAAATCCACGTGACTATAAACCCTAATGATGATCTCTATTCTCTTACCTGCACTTTATTCACACTGAGCTCTGGATCTCTACTGTACTTCACCAACCAAAACAGTTTAGTGTGTGTGTGTGTGTGAGAGAGAGAGAGACTTTATAGACTGTAAATAAAACTTCCTCCATGTACATTTCACTATAAAACAATTAACAGGAAACATCTGGTTGTTTGTGCTCTTTTTGCATCATAGTGTAAAAACACACACACACACACACACACACATAACCTTCTCTTGTGTTTTTGCTTGCTTAGGGTTTCTGTGCCTGGCCTGTCATTAATAATGGAAGTTTTAGTTTCCTCCTCCGGTCCTGTGGGAACTGTAAAAGTGTTCGTCACATGGGTTCATCATCCATCCGACACCAACCTGTCCATTTATTCTCTAAACAACACACACAAACACACACACACACACACATACACTCTTTCACTCTCTTATTCACTAACTCACACTCTCTCACACCATATCTCACACACATACATACACTCTCTTACTCACTAATTCTCACACACACACACAGCAGACAGTTGAGGATTCTCACAGCTACAGGATAGGTTGCCGGTGTTGCGTTCACTCGAGTGACAGACAATTTAGACGATAGTTTATTTAGTTTTTTTTCTCATGATTATGTAATAAAGAGAAGGAGCCAATCGGTGGCCTCGACTCCTGCATCCGCTGTTACGGGAGGATTTTAGCGTTTGTGAGTGTGTTTGAGTCGTTCCTGTTTCCGTCGTTAGTTTCAGGAGTCGTATTTTTAAATATAGAGCTGCAACTGTTGGCTAGGCCACGCCCACAAACGACACCCGGTGATGTAGAATCCAGCTTCCCAGAATCCTTTAGGGTCATGATGAGGAGAAGGAGCTTCGGATCACCTCCTGACCTCCTTAATGTCCTCTGCTGATCCTTTTACACACCAATCCCTCAGGGAGACTGCACCCCCAAACCCCTCCCCCAACCATGCTTCTACATCATCCTGGATTTGGGGAGAGAACCCTGAGGAACACCGGAGGAACCAACCTGCTTCTGATTTACAGCACACAGTGTGTGTGTGTGTCCTGTCTTTTGTGTTATTTCTGTAATCTGTTATTGCTGATGATTGATTGATTGTAAAATATTAGTGTTTGTAACACACTATTTAATTGTGTGTGCATGTGTGTGTATCTTGTGCAGGACATAAGTGATGAAGTGCTTTAGAGTTACTACACTGAGAATCAGTTACACCAAAGACTTTCCATCCTCCGCTCCTTCTAATAACCAGCAGGTCAGTGAGGGAACAGAACACACACACACACACACACACACATTAATTTTGTTTGTACAGTGTGGAAAAAACTGTTATGGGCTTTAACAATAAACACAAAGGAAGGAAGCACACACAACAGTGTGTGTGTGTGTGTGTGTGTGTGTGTGTGTGTGTGTGAAAAGAGAGTGTTTTCACAATTTGTCACAGTTAATTACGACAGTAAAATGTTTCTCACAATAAATCATGTCCTGCTTTTGTGTGTGTTAATTGTTAATTGTTGGTGTTTAATTCTAAGTGGAATCATTTTGTAGTCATGTGGTTTTTAAAGGTATAAATTTGGTTTGTTGGATTTAGGGAACTTTGTGTGATGTTTATTTATAGAATTATATTTGTTCATTCAGATGAAATCCTATTTTAGGTATATTGATCATTAATAATAATAATTAAATAATATAATTATTGATTATGAATGTAAATGATTCTAACATATGTTTGTTAACTGAAGCTGATCTGAAGAATAGTTTGGGTTTTTTGTCATTCAGTAAAACACGTCTAGACTGTAGCAGAGATCAAAGAAACAGCAGACACGATTAATATACAAATAAAATCATCATTTATTCATCAAATCATTGTATTCAATCGGTAAAAGTGTCATTCATTATTAATATTAAATTAAATATTAAATCTCACTCAATCATGATGTGATTTATTGTACAAATTTTCTAATTTGTTTCTGAAAAAAGAAACAAAAAAAAAAGTTTATTCTGTTAAACAAAAAACTGTTTTTGCGAAACTTAAACGAAATCTATTAAAATCCGGTGTATCTGATCGTCCCCCTGTGTTTATATTTATGTGATTAATCCCAGGCGGGCGGCGGCACGCTGGCTTTAGCGTTCAGCACTGTTGTCTCACAGTAAGAAGGTCCTGGGTTTGATTCCCCTGCAGGGGTCTTACTGTGTTCTCCCTGTGTGAGTGTGTGGCCCTGTGATGGACTGGTGACCTGTCCAGGGTGTGTCCCCCCCTCCTGTCTTTCAGAGACACTGGCGTGTGTAGAGGACGAGTGAATTAGCCAGTGATTGTAAATGTCTCACTCTGAACAGTGTTTGATCAGGTCGTGTAGCAGATGTTATGACTTTATGTTAAACTGAATTTTATTTCTGCCACTGAATGCAGGAAAAAAAAAAAAAAACCACCAAAACTTTCTTTCAAATCTTTCATTTAAACCGGAGAATTCAGATCAGAACGGATCTAATTTAAACCGGAGAGGAATTCTGATCGAACGGATCTAATTTAAACCGGAGAATTCTGATCAGAACGGATCTAATTTAAAC
>VCAZ01000344.1:0-35000 GCA_005784505.1 Bagarius yarrelli | reverse complement strand
TTCCTGTCTGTCTGTCTCTCTCTGTCTGTCTCTCTCTGTACACTTTGAAGCAGGAAAAGTCTGCCTTCCTTTTTTTGGTATGGAAAAGTGACTCACAGACTGAAAGAGAAAGAGCAGTAAGAGAGTGTGTGTGAGTGTGTGAGTGTGAGAGAGAGAGTGCAGGGTGTGAGTGTAAGTGGTGTGAGAAGGCAGCCATATTGTTGTTGAGTTATTATAATTAATAATTATATGTGTGTGTGTGTGTGTGTTACCAGATGTGTCCCACATGTTGAGTTCGATGCGGCGTTTTTCAAACTCAAAGCTCGCTGTGTAATTCTCAAATACAGTCGGCACATAGCTCTGAAACACACACACACACACACACACACACACACACACACACCTCACACATGGATCATACACATTATATGCACATCACACAAACATCATACATATCACACACATCATACACATTACACACATTATGACACACACACACACACGTGTATACGTATTATACAACAGTCAAAAACTACATAACAGGATTGTGTGTGTGCGCGCGCGCTCGGTAACAGGACAATTCTCTCTCTCTCTCTCTTTCACACACACTTTCTCTCTCTCCCTTAGTGTGTGTGTGTGTGTGTGTGTCCTCACCTCTGGATATGAGTCCTTAGCGAACACGTGCAGCAGCGCTGTTTTCCCGCAGCGCGAATCTCCCACCACTACAATCTTACAGCGGCGCGCGCCTCGACTCTCCATCACTGAACTCATCACCAGACAACGGCTCGTGTGTCACGTGTTCCCACGCGCGCAGAACAAAAACAAACCGTATGCTGACGTCACGCCCAGTTATTATTATTATTTGTAAACATGTGTGTTTGGTTTGGTTGTCTGTCATCAAAGGGTTTTGCGCTGCGGAAACCAGCGCGCGCCTCTCCACGCAACCTGCCAGCTGTGGCGCGCGAGCCGAGAGCGTGGAGTTTTATATACTTTGCGTCACGTGCCGCGGTCCTCCAGTCCAAACAGCTGGAAAAACGTCACTTAGTAAAAACAATATTGTGCCCCGCCCCCCGAGTGGCTGGTCTTGTCTAGGGTTTATTGTTCGTGCGTGCGTACACACACACACACACACACACACACACACACACACACACACACACACACACACACACAGTGAGAATAAGTATTCATGTGTAAGGGGGCGGAGTTTGTGTTAAGCGGTGGTCATGTGACGTAATTAAACTTCTCAGAGAACTTAAACCGTGTTTAAAATCCATTTAATTTTAATAAAAACACTTTAATGACCGCGGAGGGTTTTAATTATTGTATTTATAGAAGTCTTTTATTGTTTAAATTCTTCCTTCAGCACTAATAAACTAGACGAATAAAACAGTAGCTCCCGCGCGCCCCCTGCAGCTACACCACTGTAATACAATTACAATCAACCTCGGGCCAGGAGGGGTGGTGTAATTAATGTAATGATAGGAGTGTGACGGGACGGGGATCCCACGAGAACCAGACGAGACGAGATCCTGAGATCTTTTTTTTAAAGAAATCCTCAATAATTAAATTCTGGGAAAAAATTGTCTTTAATTTACCTGAAAAACACAAAATGCAAATAGAAAAACCAACTTGTACTTTATGAACTTAAAGCTTTAATTTTAATGAATGACATGCAGTAATTAACAACATATAAACACCGCAAAATGTTTTGCCAGAGACTGTTTTTTCTGCCCTGTCCGTTATTAATGTGTGTGGTTGCAGTTGTAGCAGCTTCTGTTTGGACGTCATTACTGCCACAGCTGTTGAACTCTGGGGGGAAAAAAACAGCCGCGCGTCTCGCCCAGCTAAGCGACAGACGCAACACAGAGTCCAGTCTGTGTATCGAGGTTTATTGTGTGTGCGTGAAGCGTTTAATGTGCGACTTAAATCGTGTCTCGCACACAGCCGCATCCATATTACATGCAGTGTCTGTTACTATAGCGCTGCGGACGGTGTTAGCAGAGGCGTGCGGTATTCATGTCTTAGCATGTTTACATATTGTCTTTATCTTGTCTCAGTCTTTCCCTGTTTCTTATGAAACAGAATAAACTGTTTATTAAGTTTAGAGGGGGTAATTTTCTGTCAGCGCTCATTCTGTGTGTGTACATGCATTTCCCCCCTCTGCGCTTGCCGTAGTTTGGTGAGAGTGAATGTGCACAGGGGTGTGAGACAGGAGATGAAGTAGTGAATAATACATGTGTGTATCTAATAAAGTAGTTCCGTACATTATGGACTGCTTTCATTCTTTATTTTAGTAGATTTAAGTGTGTAGGTGAACCTGTGACGAACGCTCGGGTACCCTTATTACCACCAGGACACCAAAACGTTACATTCTCACGAGACCGGTCGGATCACATGTCATTAGATGTCCTCCCACCCCTATTACATAAATATTATTAACTTCTTAAACTGCGCTTAAATACAGAAAAGTGTGTTATTAACAGCTTTAAAACCCAAACACTTTATTTAGTTCCAGTGAAGTAATTCGAGGCGTATTAAATAGTCAAATATTCCACTAAAACATCGAATCCTTTTAGTGCTTAAACTTTAAAGCTGATTAACAGCCAACACACGACTCTTAAATTCATAACATTTATTTATTTTCACATATTTGCCCATCAGACTGTATTTCCGATCATTAAAGTAAACTCTGTGCTGTTCGGCTTTAATCCTTAACGTTCCATTCCCCTAATCGCTCTTATGATTGACATTATTATTGTTTATGAGTTAAGCTGTAGGTTGGTACTATTGAAAACACAATATATAAGATTATTCTGGTGATTTTGCCATGTAAATCTGTGAAAATAAAACGCTTAATATTTTAAAGATATGTGTGTTTAACATTATTGATCAGTAACTTTATATTTGCTATATCTGAGGATTTTATCCCAGGAGCACAGCAGAGGGAACACCCAGTAAACACTGAGATCAGGACTGGGTCAGAGTTCAGTGATTTAACCCTGTTAATATTTACGGTTCTGCAACGCGGTGCGATGAACAGCAGTCATGAAAAGAGAGTCTAATCTCCAACTCCGGCTGCCTGCAGCGCCTCCTCCAGGCGTTTGATGTAGTTGGAGTCGGGATAGCCATTCCTACAACGGAAAGCAAAAATTACAGCATGTTTAAAGTCTGTTAACTAAAGTTACCAGGCTAATCTGGGGAGCTACAAATAAAACACTGTAGAACCTGTAATTTTGTAAAAAGATCTGTGAGGAAATTCTGATAAACTCAATACATACATAGAACAATCAATATTCTAATTCACTGAAGATTACATATCTGGCATGAAGCCAGTATAACGTATTCATTTCCTTTTTTAAATCCATCTGAGCAGTTAACGGTCTTGCATGTGGGCCCAGCAGTGGCAGCCGGACCAGGAACTGAACCCACAATTTTGGATCAGCAGTCCAACACCAGCTGTCCCACATCTTTACCACTGAACTAGTTGAAAACACTTCCCAAAGGATTGGTGTTGATACTCACCCAGATGCGCCCCCTCCTGTTTTGGTTTTATGAGGAATACTGCCCCAGACCACTCTTCCCTCATGTCCTCCATCGTTTTCTGGAGGTCCTACCTTAACGGTAAAGGTAAGTCCTGTGTAAAAAGCTTTCTCCAGGAGGGGCAAAATCCTGGCAGTGGTTTTGTTATGTGGTAGAAAGGCCTCAAATCTGTTGCCTTTGAAAGGTGCCCCTGGGCAGGGATGATGATCCTGTGGAGAGACCAGTCCATGAGTTTGTGGAACATTGGACCACAATATGCCATGTTATTAATTACAATATGATTTCTGTCTAAATATATATCATCATACCCACCGCTTGAATACCATCCGGTATATCGTAGATGATCCTCAGAGTGGTGTCTCTGTGAAATCCAGGGATTGTTATGGTGGATTCTTGGACAGTCATGGTACCTTTGATACCAGCAGCTTCACAAAGTTTGCAGTTGTTTTGAACGTCTTCACACTCGGCGTAACGGGTAAAGCCACATGCCGCTTGTTTAACAGGGCTGTGCTGTTTCTCACACTCGTTGCATGAAAGGTGGCTCTGATTTCTGCTGGTGTGGAATGGCATCATGCCATTCTTGGGTTCCAAACTTTCATGTGTCCGCTGTGGATCCCTGATTTGGTTCATTGAAATGTCTGTTGTCTTCTGTTCAATTAAAGTTTTCTTGCTCTGAGCTGTGGTGTCTATTCGGTCTTTGAGGGTTCGACTATCTGCTTTGTTTTGCGTTGACGTTGAGTCAACGTTCACGCCTCCAGCATTGCTCTGCAATAAGGTAGCATCCTTCATATCGTTTTGTTTCAACTTTTCTTCTTTCTTCTTGTTCTGCCTCCCACTTCGCTCATCCTGTTCTTTGCTATGTTTAGTTTGGTTAGTTAAGAACTCAGACATCTTTAAGGATTGAGGAACACTTTGGTCTGATGTCTTGGATAGCTCGTTTACACTGATGTCAGTATGTGGTTTTGCTGAGGTTGTCGGCTGGTCACCAAGTAATTTGCTGGTGTGTAAACTATCTGGTTTGGGAGACAGTTTATTCTCCACCTTCGAGTTTGTTTCCTGTTCATGGAAGACCCTATTCATGGTGTCTTCAACATTGTCACACAAAGGTTTAGGGCCAAAAATCATTACATCTTTGGACATTACTAGGATTTTAACCAACTGAAAGTGCTGCTTCAGTAGCATACAAAGTTCTATCAAAATCTTATCCTTGCTGTCCGACACGCCGAACTTGGACAGCGGTAGTGTTCTTGCGTCAAAGTCCATTTCAGCTGTAGCAATGAGACTCTTTAGCCCAGAGTAACAGTCATGTACCTTATCAGAGTTCAGACCTTTTAGGCATAAAACAATGTTTTCCTTATCCAAATTCTCTTTGACTTGAAGGTCCAATGTAAGATTCTCAATTTCAGCTTTATAAACTGATGTGAGATAAAGCCACAATCTAAAAGACAAAACTAGATTTTTCGAAACAATTTCCCTTCTTTCACAATTTTGGGGTGATACCTTTTGTCCAGCAGATACATCTATGGCCATTTGCGTCGGTTCCTCAACTTTTTTAGTCCTCCCACTGAAGCTGTTGGACCTAGTCAGGGTTGATTCTGAAGGCACAGTGGGGAAACCTTTGGATTCTTGTTTTTCACTTAAACGCGCTGAAGTGATTGTGGGTTTTTTGTTGTCATATGGGAATTTTAGTATCTGGTCACCTTTATCCTCCTGGATGTCCATCTTGCCGGTGCTGGTTAGTGCACTCACACCACTACGTAACGCGTTCGAATCCAGGTTACTATTCAGCGATGGCTTGATGATAGGAAGGGAGTGTGGCTTCTCATTATCCGCTATCTTACTTTCACTTACATATGAACTCTTGTAAGTTTTTGGAGCTTCTGATTTGAAATCCTTGAATCCACTGTAGATTTCTCTACTAAAACTGGCGGCCATTCTTCTTTCCCTCCCCGTCTCTGTTTGTTTGGTCTTATACCCTTTACTTGACTTGAGTTGTGTCTCTGAAATAAAGTGTGACTTACTGAACAATCTTTCGTCTATATCCATAACCGAGGGTGAAGCAGAAGTTTTGGAAGAGTCAAAAAGAGAATCTGTGTGTTTATTCTTGTCAAGCCAGCATCCAGTTTCAATCCACTCTAAATCATTTGGGGCATGTTTATCTTGAGATACTTCAGGTGGTTTAAAATCAAATACACTATCTGTTCTTTTTTTAATCGTTTCATCGACAGTCTTTAGCTTCACAAAATTTTGTCCATTCTTGCTAAAAGTCTCACTTGTCTTCCATGGTTGGTTGCCATCTTGGAGGTCCTTTTTTGGCATGAATAGGTCCTGGGAACTAGCAATTTCTTGTTTTGAGAAAGTCCACTTGGAATGAGAGGGTGTGAACAGATCTGATTTGGTTTCTTTCTCCATGTCAAACCTTTGCATATCACTGATAAACTGTTTGGCTTCAGAGACGTCACTTTTACTCCCAATCATAAACACACTCCTGTCATCTTCGTGGATCATGAGCTTTGGCAACTTCTTCTGAAGGGACTCCAGAGCCTGTGTGAGTTCCTTCTCTGGAATTCCAGGCTTATAAACATGCTCCTTTCGTAACTGCGACTGTTTCTGCTGGTACAGATCCACTAGGTCCTCATGGGCCTTTATAACAGAACTCATGTCATTTGAAGACAGGGCTGCTTTTGGTTTAAGGTACAAAGCCGTGATGTCATCAAAGTTCACATCCACGACCTCCACCTTGTGCTGCCTGAGGATGCTCTGGTACTCCTTAGAGCAGTATTTATGGAGATAATGAAAGATGTCTGAATCGACCACCAGGGAAAAGTCTTCAAACAAAGATTCTATATCTGAGTCCCATTTGTTTTTTGCTGAAGTCGCATGTGGTGTGTAATTGCTGGAACTACCAGGCAGAGTTAAACCTGTAAGGAACATTAAATGGTTATAATCTCTGCTGCACTGTGCTCAGCTTTTCTTTCTTTCTTTCTTTTCTTATTTTTAAACACTATATATCATTATATGCCCCGCCCACCTTATGTAGCTTATAGTGGCTCTGTCCCCACTTTAAACCCTCCTTCTGTCTGTACATCTGGTTTTAGACACTTACACTGCTTTCCATTTGGTAGCTGGTCCTTCAGTGTGTATTTACCCCAACTGATACCCCTCTTAATACCCCCACTATCACATCACAATTATAGAAAAACATGAATACTAAACAAACACACAATATAACACAGCGTGGAATTACAGACCGAGACGAGAGTTTTGCCGCCCTCTTGCGACCACTTTGTTATTTATTATCTCAATTTATTTAATACTTAACGCTTATTTATGTATTTATGTTATAAGGGGGGTGTGTGTGTGCAAATGTACAATTCCGCCTAGGTGCCACCAGAGCCTGGGCCGGCCCTTGGTCAGAGTATTGTCTGTTCCAGGTTAATCTATATTAAGAAATGATAATGTACTAGCCTGTTATAATATTCTGTTGCAAGTGTTTCAGTATTTAATTTATCTTAATCTTAACTCAGTTTTACAACATCAGCATCCCCTCCTATAGCAAACTCTGAAACATGGTGTAGAATTGAACTGTGTATATTTTTAGGGTTACTTTCAGTTATGTAATAGCAGTCCTGAACATTCTCTCTGTCCCTCTTTCAATAGAGTAACATAAACACAGCTTGTTATGCTACAGGGAAACCACACAGTTACTTTATTAATTAATATCCTGTAATAACAGATTATAAGCAGAAGATTAGCTGTACCTGTTTTCCAGCTTTTATCCTCTGAGGTTAGATCTGTCTCACTCCGGCTGGTGTGTTTTTCTGCCCAGTTGTCTTTACTTGCCCCGACCTGTCTGCTGGCAGATTCCACAGGGGGCAGAAGTGAGTTATATGCCGTTGTACTCCCTGTCATTGGCTGTGGTTTATCAGCTGAGTTCTGCTCCTGAGTGAACATTATAATAATATTATTAATCCAGTAGTGGGAACAGCAGTGTGAGACTTCATTTACAGCAGAAATGATTATAAAGACTTTATTGATTATTAAATAAAACAGAAAGACACGACAGAGTGGGACAACTAAGGGGAGTAACTAAGAGACATGAAGAAAGACAGGGAGACAAAGAATGAAAGAAAAACAGAGATGGGGAATGAAAGAGAGGAAGACATTGCGTATGTGGGAGAGAAGGAGAGACAAGCAGGGAGACAGCAAGTCCCCGCTCACTCAGATACACTCATTACCATAGTAACGACTCATTCAGTAAAATGTCAGTGTGATTATATGAATGTTCAGTTTCTGTAGGATGTTTGTTATTTATGTAACGCTTCTGACTTCCAACCACCAGAGGTCGCCCTCACCAGAATACTAGAGCCACTTCCAGTAGTACTCCTGGTGGCACTTCCTGTCGCTAGCTTTATAAGCTAGCATCATGGCCCACATGTTGTGAAGTATTGTTTGCTAGTCGACTTCACCAAGTGTTTTGTTGAACATCAATGCTGATTGGATGTCGATGCTGATTGGTTGGATGTCGATGCTGATTGGTTGATTTGTTTGATGTCGATGCTGATTGGTTGATTGGTTTGATGTCGATGCTGATTGGTTGGATGTCGATGCTGATTGGTTGAATGTCGATGCTGATTGGTTGGATGTCGATGCTGATTGGTTGATTTGTTTGATGTCGATGCTGATTGGTTGGATGTCGAGGCTAACGGTATGGGATTGTTTTCCGCCACATCCCTCTTAGAAGTCTTCCTCCAAGTATCCGAGGTGAAGACACAGCTGTACCTTTATTAATATCCTCAGGATAGTGATTTTATTTATTATTTTATTAAAAAAAGACAGTTTATAGCTGTGAAATTGTGGGTAAAGAATTGACTCTTTAATGAAAATGGATTAAACCGGAGTTTTAAATCTGCTGCGTTATTTGGTGTTACCTGTTTGTCCAGCGTCCCCAGGATCATGCAGCTGAGTGTCTGGACGGGACTGTAGCGTCCTTTCAGAGTGTACAGCTCCTTCTGCAGGTCATAAGACAGATGGACACCTGGAACATTTTTATGCAAAGACAGCAGTGTGTCTTCTCCTCCTGGGAGTTTTCTGTGGTCCACCACCACCGACATACTCAACAAGACCTACGGAAAAGGAGGAGGGGGAAAAACACAGTTTCTTTAAAACAGAGGAAGAGAAATGAGGAAAGAATGAGAAAAAGAATGAGAGTGAGACGGAATAAACACTGTTACTTCATCTGCTTCATCCACATCTTCAGTATGGAGACTGATGGAGATCACATGACTTTTATCAGTGACTTTAAACACCTGCTTTCCTTTCTGAGCCAGTCTCACAGCCACTAAAGGAGAGAGAGAGACGGAGAGAGCGAGAAAAGGAGAAAGAGAGATGCAATAAATAACCCTTAATAAAATGGGGGTTGGTGTGTTATTGTGTAACAGGGTCAAAGGTGAAAATCTGAACTGCAGTGTTCTAATGTGTTAATGGTCTCCACTGTTTTTATTATTAGACAGTAAATGACGTGTGTGTGTGTGTGTGTGTGTGTGTGTGTGTGTGTGTGTGTGTGTGTGTGTGTGTGTGTGTGTGTGTGTGTGTGTGTGTGTGTGGGGAAGTGTGTGATCTGTTCTCACCGTCACTCTCCTCAAACGTGATAAATGCAGTTCCAGGTCTGGTTTTGGACATGCTGACGGTGCTGATGTCGCCGCCGCCATTCTTCTTCCGCAGGAAATGGATCTGCAGTTTATCCATCAGACGATTCTCAGACACGTCTGTGGGCAAACCGCTGACTCTGATCGTCCTCACACCACCCGCCATCCTGATCTCACACACACACACACACACACACAGGTAAGAGGTGGTGGTGGCGGCTTATGATTAAGGTGTTGGGCTACCGACTCGAAGGTTGTGGGTTTGATTCCCAGCTTCACCAAGCAACCACCGTTGGGCCCCTGAGCAAGGCCCCAACCCCCAAATGCTCAGTTGCATAAATGAGATAAATGTAAGTTGTTCTGGATGCGAACGTCTGTTAATGCTGTAAATGTAAACACACACACACACACACACACGTCCTGCACAGAGTTTAGAGTTCACAACATCTTTTCCTCAGGAAAATCCAGAGGATTAGAGGCCACACTCAGGGGCCCAACAGTGACATCAGGCAACAGCACACAGTCTGAACCACTTCAGCCACAACTGCCCAAGACGGGAAGCAAATAAACAAATACTGATGAGATTAATGTTATTAATACTATTATTATTATTATTATTATTGTAAACCGCTCAGGTGGATTATTATCCTGTAGGAGCGCGAGCGTTTAACCCCTCACTAACCGCCAGCTGTCATTAGCCGTGATGCTAACACTTTACCTCAGACTGGGAGACACAAACGCCACCTGCCAATTTATTCCATTTAAAGTAAAAAAGCTGCAACATTTACAATAAACTAAACCAAAAGTCACCGATTATTAACGTAAATTAACATGATTAAAATCCGACACGCGCGTGTTGTGAAATAAAGTTGTGTAAAAACATCGTATAAAGTTTAGAAACTTTATTACCTTTAATTCACATAAAACTCACTGGAAATCCGTGTGAAAGTCGAACGCTGTGTTTTTAGTCTCTGAGTTTGAAGTGTTTCGCGATGTTAAAGTCGCTTTTTTTCTGTTCTTTAGTGAAATTTAATCATTTCAGCAGCGGAATTTACTATTGTGAGGAAATGAAAGTGAAAGAAAGGGAAAGAGAAAGGAAGTGACGTAACGTCTCATTTGCATAAAAGAAGCGGAGACCAAAATAACCAAAAACCCTGTATTCATGCAGCTATTACACCTTAAACAGATATTAACAGTTATTACACCTTAAAACGGTATTAACACAGTTATTACACAAATAAACGGTACGTTTATTACACAGTTATTACACCTTAAACAGATATTAACACGGTTATTACACAATAAAACGGTATTAACGCGGTTATTACACCAGTTTTTTTAAACAGATATTAACACGGTTATTACACACAATAAAACGGTATTAACAGTTTTTACACCTTAAACAGATATTAACATGGTTATTACACAATAAAACGGTATTACAAACACAGTTTATTACACCTTAAACAGATATATTAACATGGTTATTACACAATAAAACGGTATTAACACAGTTATTACACACCTTAAACAGATATTAACAGTTATTACACAATAAAACGGTATTAACACAGTTATTACACCTTAAACAGATATTAACAGTTATTACACAATAAAACGGTATTAACGTTATTAACAGTTATTACACCTTAAACAGTAACAAGATATTAACATGGTTTATTACACAATAAAATAACGGTATTAACCATGGTTATTACAATAAACCTTAACTTAAACAGATAGTATTAACACGGTATATTAAGTTATTACACAATAAAACGGTATTAACACAGTTATTACACCTTAAACAGATATTAAGTTATTACACAATAAAACGGTATTAACACAGTTATTACACCTTAAACAGATATTAACACGGTTATTACACCTTAAAATGGTATTAACACAATTATTACACCTTAAAATGGTATTAACACAGTTATTACACACCTTAAACAGAGATTAACGGAATTATTACACCTTAAAACGGTATTAATGCGTTTATTACACCTTAAACAGATATTAACACGGTTATTACACAATAAAACGGTATTAACACAGTATTAACACAGTTATTACACTTACCTTAAACAGATATATATTAACACGGTTATTACACAATAAAACGGTATTAACGCGGTTATTACACCTTAAACAGATATTAACACGGTTATTACACAATAAAACGGTATTAACGCAGTTATTACACCTTAAACAGATATTAACATGGTTATTACACAATAAAACGGTATTAACACAGTTATTACACCGTAAACAGATTAGTAACAGTTATTACACAATACACAATAAAACGGTATTAACACAGTTATTACACCTTAAACAGATATTAAGTTATTACACAATAAAACGGTATTAACGCAGTTATTACACCTTAAACAGATATTAACATGTTACTTTACACCTTAAAATGGTTATTACACACCTTAAAATGGTATTAACACAATTATTACACCTTAAAATGGTATTAACACAGTTATTACACCTTAAACAGATATTAACAGTTATTACACCTTAAAACGGTATTAATGCGTTTATTACACCTTAAACAGATATTAACGGAGTTATTACACCTTAAACAGACTTTAATGGAGTTATTACACCTTAAAACTGTATTAACACAGTTAATACACCTTCTTCTTCTCCTTTCTGCTGTCTCCACAGCGAATCATCTGTCTCCCCCTAACCCTATTCTCTACACCCTCTTCACTCACACACACTAACTTCATGTCCTCATTTATCGCATCCATATTCCTCCTCTTTGATCTTCCTCTTTACCTTCTGCCTGGTAGCTTCATTTCTAACATCCTCCTACCGATATATTCACTATCCCTCCTCTGTACATGCCCAAACCACCTTAATCTGTGCTTCCCTGACTTTCTTCCCAAATCATCTAACATGAGCCGTCCCCCTGATGAACTCATTCCTAACCCTGTCCAACCTCGTCACTCCTAAAGAAAACATCTCAACATCTTCAGCTCTGCTACTTTCAGCTCTGCCATCTGTCTCTTTCTTAGCACCAGTGTCTCTAAACCATAAAATCATAACTGTCTCACCACTGTCTCTAAACCATACATCATAGCTGTCTCACCACTGTCTCTAAACCATACATCATAGCTGTCTCACCACTGTCTCTAAACCATACATCATAGCTGTCTCACCACTGTCTCTAAACCATACACCATACATCATACCTCCACTTTGAACTACTCTGTCTGACCTACTGCACACCCCACCACTGTCCTGCTCCTCTCATACATATCCTGCACCACCCTGACATACTTCTCTGCTATTTCTTACTTCCTCATATAATAAGACAGCTCTTCTTTCGGTACCCTGTCATATGCTTTCTCACAGAAGCTCACAAATATCTGCTACCCTCCTTAACCTAGCTTCCACTACTCTTTCCTATACCTTCATTGCATGACTCATCATCTTTAGTTATTAAACCCTAAAATGATATAATCGTGGTTATTAAACCTTAAAACGATATTAGTGCGGTTATTAAATGCTAAAATGATATAAACGTGGTTATTACACCTTAAACAGATATCAACGTTGTTATTACACCTTAAACAGATATCAACGTTATTACACCTTGTTATAACCATTACATGTGGTTATTACACATTAAAACGATATTAACACAGGTTTTAAACCTTAAACAGATATTGCTGCGGTTATTAAACCTTAAAACTGATGATAAACTGTTTAGATGATATTAACATGGTTATTCAACCTTAAAATAGTATTTATGTAGTAATTTATCTTTAAAACGGTATTAATGCGGTTATTACACAAAAACACTATTAGCACGGTTATCAAACGCAGTATTAACACAGTTATTAAACTCTAAAATTATATAACCGTGGTTAATAAACCTTAAAACGGTATTAACGCGGTTATTACAGCTTAGAACGATATTAATGCGGTTTCTACATCTTAAAATGGTATTACCTCAGTTATTACCCCCTAAAAAGCTATAAACATGGTTATTACACCTTAAAAATGCTATTAACGCGGTTATTACACCTTAAACAGATATTGGCGCTGGTATTACACCTTACGTTATTAATGCGGTTATTACACCTTACAACGTTATTAATGCAGTTATTACACCTTAAGACCATATTAACGCGGGTATTAAACTTTAAAACGGTTTTAACGCGGTTATTAAATCTTAAAATGGTATTAATGCGGTTATTACACCTTGAAATGATATTAACGTGGTTAGTACACCGTAAAACAGTGTTAACGCTGTTATTACACCTTAAAGCGATATTATCGCGGTTATTAAACTTTAAACCGATATTAACGCGGTTATTACACCTGAAAACGGTATTAATGCAGTTATTTCACCGTAAGACGATATTAATGCAGTTATTACACCTTAAGACCATATTAACGCGGTTATTAAACTTTAAAACGGTATTAACGCGGTTATTACACTTCAAAACATCTGTCTATCTATCTATCTATCTGGTCTTTAAATTATATAATAATGACGTCGCGGTGACGCGGTGACTCTGATGTCATCAGTCTGTCTAGGTTGCCCCTCCTCGCGCTCGATCAGTCCTGGAGCTTGCGCGCTGCAGCACAGAGCCGCGCGACCTTCAACCGGTACCGTTACTGTTGTTCATCTCTCGGTTCCGTTATTCTGCTCCTTCCGGTTTGTTCTTGATTTTTCGCAGTGTGTGTGTGTGTGTGTGTGTTTAGAGAAGGGTTGTCTCTTCAGTGCACGCGCTGTGCGGCAATGCAGACTTCATTACGGCGCGCGGTCCTGTTTTCGTTCACAGAAGCGCGCGGAGAACCGGGGAATAAATATTAAATGAACTTCCGGCGATTTTTTGGTGTCCAAACATTTGAATAGTAAAAAATATTGAACTTTAATTAAACAATTAAAATAGATGTTTGTGCTGAAACAGTAAAAATAAAAAAAAATCTGTGAACAAACAAACAAACAATAAACTCGGACCTTTAATACAAATTAACCCTTATTTTAATTTATAATAATAATAATAATTTATTATTATTATTCATTATTACACATAAAACTATGTGATTAAAACATATTAATTATCAACACACCCAGCTGTCAATCATTTTGGATCCGTTTGCTGATTGGCTGGTCTGTGTTTTTTATCTGTCATGTATGTTGCATGTGCTGTTAAAGTGGTCATGTGATTAATGATTACGTGCGCAGAATGGAGTGATTTTATTTTTTCTCCGTAGAAGCTGGTATGGAGTTTGAACGGCGTCTATCACACCGACTTCAGCTTTTTTCCCACTTTATCCTTGGTTCTTTAATGTTTTTGTCCTTCTTCTTTACACAGAGAGGAAAATGGTCAGCACGGCGGCCCGCTTCCTGTTTCTCTTTGACTTTGACGAGACGCTGATTGATGAGAACAGCGATAACTCTGTGGTCCGAGCCGCTCCTTTCCAGACGCTCCCCGTGTCCCTAAGCAACTCTCAGCGTCCCAGATTTTTCCTGGAGCACTCGCAGAAGATCATGACCTTCCTGAACGAGAGCGGTGTCACCGAGGAGGCCGTCCGGGACGCCATCGAACGAATCCCCGCCTCTCCGGGCGTGGCGGCGCTTCTCCACTTCCTGTCTGCTCGAGACGACTTCGAGTGCGTCGTGGTCTCGGACGCAAACTCCTACTTCATTGAGACGTGGTTACGGCACGCCGGAGCTCGCGGACTTTTCGCCGAAGTTTTCACCAACCCGGCCGAATTCAACAGGGACGGACGCCTGGTCCTGCGCCCTTACCACGCCCACTCCTGCCCCGAGTGCCCCGAGAACATGTGCAAGCAGCTGATCCTGAGGGACTACGCCAGCAAGAGGGCCAAGGAGCAAGGGGAACCTTTCCAGAAGATCTTTTATATCGGTGACGGACAGAACGACGTCTGTCCCACGTTAGCGCTCGGACTGAATGATACGGTTTTCCCCAGGAGGGGATTCCCCATGCACCGCATCATCCAGGATCTACAGCGAACGCAGCCGGGTGTGTATCGGCCCTCAGTGGTGCCCTGGGAACGAGGCCAAGACGTAGTGGACTTCCTGAAGACCATCCTGTAGGAGAAATAATAGAAAAGATAAAAGTACTGACAGAGCACACTGGCTTTCATCTTAAAACTAATGCAAGACTAACCTTTCGTTAATGTCCTCCAAAAATCACACACACACTTATATAGAGACCGGTTTCAATGATACACACTCATACAGAAAATTCCACATGCTAAAATGAACAAATGCTAGTCTCTCTGTAGGCATGTTCAACACCCCCCCCACACACACACACACACTTGACATTTGTTTATGTTTATTATTAGCATGAAAAAAGTTTATAGAGACATTGAACACAGAATAAATGGCGACTCTCAGAGAGGTGTTCCAGATGTGTTTCCTGTATGTGACTGTGACATTTTACATCACCACAGGCAACAGCGAGCGCCATTTCCATGCAGTAACTCGTATATGTTTCTGTTTTCTTTTTTCTTATTTATTTATTTTTAATAATTTTCATCTTCTCTTGTTTTTCCTCGGTTCGTCTCTCCTGTTTTCTTATCGTGTGTTTTTTCTCGTTTCTTCTCTTTCCGCTCGTCTTATCTTGCTTCTAATCTTATCTTGTTTTTACCTGCAGCACCTTATCAGGTTTTCTCACTGTATTTATTTTCCTCACCTCATCTCGTATTTCCTCGCCTCGTTTTTTTCCTTGTCTCGTCTCATCTTCCCATTTGCACTCCTTATAATTTATCATTAGATCAAACTACAGGTGCTCTGAAGTGTTTTTATAAAAAAAAAAAACATTCTCATAAAACTAAAGTAGCTATTTAATAAGAATTGATATTATTTAAATCAATATTTAGTGTGAGAAGTTTATTAATGGATTATAAAGCCATTGTGTGAAAGCAGGGAAACCTCTGGGTGTGTGTGTGTGTGTGTGTGTGTGTGTGAAGTGTAATACTCGAATGTTTGCGGTATTTTGTGTGTTGAACATTCTATTGAAGAGTTTGAACCAGATGAAGCTTGTATCTGTCTGAGGTGCTGTTTGGCGACACCTAGTGGTGCTTTATAAAGGAGTCATGAACAGGAATAAATAATTACAGCTACATTACGTCATAAAATAATTATCGCGCTTTAATTCTTTGTCAGAAATCGCCACAGTCCGTTTTGTGTGATAAACACTATAATAATCCACTGTGAATATTTATTACTATGATGATGTGTATGCTGATGTTTATGCATGAAATCTTAGCAATGCAATGGATTAAAGCCATTAGACAACAATAAAAAATATTATTATTATTATCATTATTATTATTATTCTTGTTGTTTACTGTTAAAATGATCAGGCGCCGTAATATAAAAACACACACACGGGTGTCTTCTTTCTCTCTTTGTCTCTCTCTTCTGTCTGTCAGTCTCTCTCTCTCTTCTTTCCTTTCTTTCTCTGTCTGTACTGAGGAACTGAGTGTGTTAGTGAGTGTTTAATGTTGTGTATTTTGATTTTGATTCTGTAAAACTGCTTTAGAACAATCTCGATGGTTAAAAGTGCTACAGAAATAGAGGACTTGACTTGCCTTGGCTTAAATGAGACATAGAGGGAGGCCACCACCCCGTCCCGTTTCTCTTGGTGTCCAGGGAGTAGAAAGAAGATAGAGCTGAGATAAGGTGTTTACAGCAATTCCAGAACTCACCTGCATCCACTCTTACAGCTCTGTAACCGCCCCCCCCACCCACACTTAACACCAGCTGATGCTGAATATTTGTATTAGGTGTGTTGTTTACAGGTTGTGTAGTTTGTACTGAATATTTGGTTTGCCCTGTTAAACAATTTGTCTTCTTTCTGTCTGTTGCTTGGTTTCTCGTTCCAGTTCGGCTTCATCATAAACTGGAGCTTCCAAACTCGCCTCTTAAAGAATCTGGTTTATGGTCTTTGTGGTGTTCCTGATCGTTCTCAATGCTGAGGCCAAGAAGAGCATGTCTGTGTGTAACATACACCATCCTGGAAGTGAGACAGTTTGTTACTCCGCTGCACCTCGGCCACACAGGCATCGAGATCAGTCAGGTAAAGGAACACCATGTTCAACGGTAAGCAGTAATAAAACACGGCATGACAACCGCCAGCGAATCCAGTGGGACGGGTTTATTCCTTTTCCGGAACAGCCGTCTGTCTGCACTGCGGGTTTATATTAATGATTCTGTTATTGGTAATGCGATTCCTGTGAAGTTTTGCTGTGATCAATGTCTGGGAGTCGATTTCCTAAAGAGTCGGTTCCTAAAGAGTTGGTTTCCTAAAGAGTCGGTCCTAAAAGAGTCTAAAGAGGTTTCCTAAAGAGTCGGTTCCTAAAGAGTCGGTTCCTAAAGAGTCGGTTCCTAAAGAGTCGGTTCCTAAAGAGTCGGTTCCTAAAGAGTCCTAAAAGCGGTTCCTAAAGAGTCTGTCCTGTTCCTAAAGAGTCTAAAAGAGCCGGTTCCTAAAGAGTCTAAAGAGTGTTCCTAAAGAGCCGGTTCCTAAAGAGTCTGTTCCTAAAGAACCGGTTTCTAAAGAGTCCGTTCCTAAAGAGTAAAGAGCCGGTTCCTAAAAGTCCTTTCCTAAAGAGTCCCGGTTCCGGTTCCTAAAGAGTCGGTTCCTAAAAAGTCTGTTCCTAAAGAGCCGGTTCCTAAAGAGTCGGTTTCTAAAGAGTCGGTTCCTAAAGAGTCGGTTCCTAAAGAGTCGGTTCCTAAAGAGTCGGTTCCTAAAGAGCCGGTTCCTCTTTCCAAATAATAATATAATAATCGATAATTGATAATCGAATTTTCCTGATCCTGATTATTTGAAATGTTTGATTATTTTTATCAGAGTTTTAGACTGGAGGAAAGTAAAGCGTTGTGATATTAATAATATTCTTATGAATTTGGACAGTAGGACTGTGTCGACTCTGTATGCAGGGTCAGTGGATGAAGTGTGACTATAAACATCAATAATAAGGAATCCATACTAAAAGTGGGGGGTTTAAGCTTTCGCTAAGTAAATCTTGCTGTATGTTATTAACTAGGAAAAAATAATCTGAACCTAAATTTGAATGGATTGGATATAAAAACAGTAAATGATTGCAATAAATCCACTCCTATTAGTAATCCATATAACAGTAATGTTTCTAAAAGCTGGACTAGATTTAAACATACTGAAGCTAAAGAACATCTGAAAACTCAGTACATAAGATGATGAACATGGAGTAGAGCTGTGGGTGTACACACACACACACACACACACACACACACACACACACACCCCATCATGCAGTGTAAGTGTTGGAATAAGAGGATCTGATCAGTGTGAGTTGATGATGATGTGATTATAGTAGGATTGCTGTGGGTGAAGGAAATAAAGGCAGGCGGAGTCGTTCGCTGTGTTGATTCTGTAGCAGCCATTTTCAGTACTCAACATATAAAATAGAGTAGAGAAGATTTAATGGCAGAAATTCAGCAAAACCTTCTTCAGATGACAGAAACTCCGGATTCTGTTGGGTTCCTGCTTATATAAATCTATAAGGAAATAAAAACGTCAAAGAAAAAAGTAAATGAGAAGAATGTAGAATTACTGAAAGTGCAGAACATATACTTCCTGTTACACTGTGGAAAATATGGGCTGGAGAGGAACCCGAAACTCGGACAGGAAAACAATGGAACCCTGATGGTGTTTTGGGGATTACAGAAATTACATTATAGAATTATATATATATATATATATATATATATATATATATATATATATATATATATATATATTAGATATTATATATATATATAGATATTATAGAATTTAATTATCACCTCTATGTAAAGTCATATAAGTAAATTCTAGTCCATGCTGTACTTTATGATATTATATAATATAATATTACTTACGTTAATGTGCTCCGCTACAGTAGGGGGCAGTGTAGTTGTGGTTCTAACCCACTATAGAACAAAACCTGCTACTGTCTGTGATTTACTGATTAAACATTAGTGTGTGTGTGTGTGTGTGTGTGAATTATTTCCCTGATGATCTTCACTAAAACAGAGTTTAACTGTTTAACACAGTGTGTGTTGTGCTGCTGACATTTACACTTAATCCCGCAATTTTACAGCAATTAAAATGACATGAAAACATCACAACATGCAGCGCATTTTAATTCAGAAAAACTGAAAGAAGTGAATAAAGAGTTCAGTGTGAAAAACACGGGAGTTCTTTTATTCTCACAGTTTAAGAATAACAATGAATCGATGAATGATTGTTTTCGACGTTCATCCACATTGAAATGTGATTCAATGAGTGTGTGTGTGTGTGTGTGTGTGTGTAAGGGCTGGCACATTTCTGTGGGATGTAATGTAACAGGAAACAATTCATTGATTCATTCAGATGGGAACGTGAGGGAAAACGTCACCAGCGCCGGCACACACACACCGTCGACTGTAAACACCTGAAAGAAAGAAAGAATAATCACTGCTAAGCAATTGCAGGGAGGTGTGTGTGTGTGTGTGTGTGTGTGATTGCTTACCTGGCTCTTGCTGTAGCGTTTACTCAAGCAGAAGACCTGTGTGAGTTGTCCGGTGCTCCTTTCCCGCCATTCTCCGCACACACGGCTCTGCACGCTGATCTGATAGGACACACGGCGCTCGGCTCGCATGCTGAACGGCTGTGTGCTCTTACAGCTCTCCGCTATCTCAGGGTCCCAGTACCGCAACCGCTGAGGGGTTAAAAGGATTCAGTTACACCACAGCCAATAGTCTCTGAGATACGCTATGCCCCGCCCAGTCGGAACACCTGACACCAAGCTAAACATGGAGCGAATGGAGGAGCTGTCAGAGCTGAGGAGAATTCCACAGCACCTTCTTCATCCTTTAATCCTCTCATCATCATCATCAGCATCATCCACCAAGACGACGATGATGAAGGTGATGAACATCAGGAGACATTTAATATTAAACAAAATTTATGGAATAGACATGAAATTCTGTATCTCATGTAAAAGTGGGCGGAGACTAGGACAAACCCCTCCCCACACTCATGAATAAACTCCACCCATTTATTCTAAGATGGACGTGGAAGGTTGAGTGTGCAAACCCACTCCGAATCCACGCTGTCTCAGCATTTACACAACACTGTAGAGGGTTAAACTGTGAGACAGGAAGTGAAAGAACATTCACTCGCCTCCAGGGAAAACGCAAACTCGCCACATTTCCTGTCATGAGAAGCTTTGAGCAGGAAGTAGAAACCGTAGAGGCCGACAGTCTGACTGCAGTGATCCTACAAAACAGCACACACACACACACACACACACACACACACTCAATCCAGTGAGTTAGCAATAACATCTCACATAACACTTTTCCTCTGGTTCTGGTGTTGAAGCCCAATCAGGAACCCGATGAGATCAGTGACCGGAGCTTCATACAGTTTGGGGGGCGCCATTTTTCAAAGCGGATGGAAGTCAGATAAATAAAGAAGAATTTAATCTGATAGTTTGATGAACAGAAAAGCTGAACGTTCTCCTCACCATCAGGACCACCAGCACAATCCAACAAGAAGCAGAGAATAGAGTGAGGAGGAAAATATATGAGGAGTTAGTGGGGGACTGGCAACCGCAGAGTTTAACCGATTCACAGACTGAGCGAATAACAAATAACACAAAATAATAAAGAGATCTAAGAAAAAGAAACGGATAACGAGAGATTCTGGTCACATGTTGATGATGTAACTGGTTCTGATCCGAAACACTGCAGTATCAGCTGAACCCCAGTATAAACAGAGAACCCTGAAGGGTTCTGAGTACCAGCTTGTCCTTAAATCACAGAAATCACTCTAATGTGGAACCTGAAGCGAGGAGTAAAAGAGAGTAATTGTTCACCTGGGTGACGATCATCCCGAAGCGAACAGACTGTTTGGAGAAGTTGGTGATGTTCATGTTTCCTCCGCTGTAAATCTGTGGACAAACACACGAGCAGACGGGATGATTAGAGGGGGAAATGGGGGGGGGGGGGGTTTACTCGTGCACTTGTTCTTCAGGGTAAAAGGGAATGTTGGGGTAGATAATAACCAGAGACCAATCCTGCTGTAGGGATGGATCATGTGACTCACTGAGTAGATGATGTTGTAGAAGTTGAAGTGGAGCCAGGAGTAAGGTAGAACTTTAATGATGCGCAGCTCCTCCATGAGCTGAGCTAAAACACACCAAGACACAAAAATCAAGTCTAAAAAAAAAGGTTGCTGATCAGAACAGTACAGGGAGGAATAAACGAGGGGAAGAACAAGAGAGAGAGGAAAAAAAGGGATTGGAACACATACCCTCCGTGATACCGTACAGGCGAAGCGTCTGAAACAGAGGAGCAAACGTCCGACCATGGGGCTGCTCCAGAAAAACCCCGGGAGCCCTAAGAAAGACAGGAGGGAGAGACAAAGACGGGAGAGACAGAGCAGACACAGAGAGAGGCAGGGGAAACGGAGAGAGACAGGATGGAGACAGAGACAGATGGGGGAGACAGAGAGAGGCAGGGAAACAGAGAGAGATGGGGGAGAAAGACAAAGTGAGGAGACAGAGAAAGAGATAAGGGAAACAGAGAGAGAAATGAGGGGAAACAAAGAGAGAATGAGGAATGAGGGGAGACAGAGAGACAGACGGGGGGAGAGATAAAGGGAGAGAGACAGAGAAAGAAATCCTGTGTGTATATTATGAGGAATAAAATACTGTGTCATGCTGTTGTAGAAAATTGTGTGTGTGTGTGTGTGCGTGTGTGTGTGTGTGTGTACCTGCAGAAAAAGCTGATGATGGTGGTGTGTGAAGGCAGAGTGTCCTGATTGGGGTTAAACTGCAGATAAATCCAGTAGAGTACAGTCCTGAGCAGCTCATATTCATCAATTGTAAACAGTCTACACACACACACACACACACACACACACACACAATTACTTCTACACACCAGTGACGTGATACTGCAGCACTAAGAGTGTGTGAACGATGATGATACCTGGGGCAGCGTAGGGTTTTCAGTAGGAGGTCAAAGGTCATGTCTCTAAGCTGGATGCTTCCCGACATCTCAGTCACCAGAAACAGCTCCAACCATCGTTCACAGGCCTGTTGCAGACTCACGTCCCTCTGCTGAAACACCAGTTATAACCACATCACATCACATCACATCACATCTCATATAATCACATCACATATCATATACCCGAATCTCACATACATGAATCACATATATACATATCTCATCACATCACATCTCATATATCATATCTCATCACATGACATCACATCTCATGTATCACATCACATCTCATCAGCTCACATCTCAGATATCATATCATCAAGACTCATATATCATAGATCAATCATCATCATACATCTCATAATCATATCTCATCATCATCATCATCTCATAGAGAATATCATCATCTCATCATATCATCACATCACATCTCATAGATCATATCTCATATCATATATCACATCACATCTCATATATCACATCACATATCATCACATCACATCTCATATACCATATCTCATCACATGACATCACATCACATATATCATATCACATCTCAGCACATCATATCACATCATCATCATATATCACATCACATCTCATCATATCTCACATCTCATCACATGACATCACATCATCATCATCATATCATATCTCATATCATCACATTCATCATCATCATCTCATCCATCATATATCATATCATCTCATATATCATCATCACATCTCATCATATATCATATATCACATCATATATCATCACATCATCACATCACATCATATCATATCTCATCAGCATATATCATCATCTCAGATATCATATATATCATATCATCATCACATCACATCAGTATCTCTCTCATCATATATCATCACTATATCATTATATCATATATCATCATCTCATATATCATATATCACATCACATCTCATTCTCATCACATGAAATCCATCTCTATCATATTCACATCTCATCACATCATATATCATTATCATCTCATCTCACATCTATCATATATATCAATCTCATCTCATATATCATATATCACATCACATCTCTATATCATATATCACATCACATCATATATCATATATCACATCTCACATCTTATCATCACATCTCATATATCATATCACATCTCATATATCATATATCTCATCACATCTCATCACATCATATATCACATCACATCTCACATATCACATCATATCTCATATATATCACATCTCATCACATTTATTATATCACATCACATCTCATATATATATTACATATATATAAATATAATATAAATAAGTTATAATTATAAAAAGCTGATTAATTATGATCTGTTTTATTTGAATAATATATTTATACACACTCGTCTCTTTCTGCTGGTTTTTTAGTAATAGAGGATTAAAATTCCTTGATGCTCAGGTCACTGCGCCTCCTGCTGGCCATGGGAACTCATTACACATCCCCACTCATCACGCACAGACAGATGACGTCACTGCTGTGTTTATGTTTATTATTATCATTATTAATATGATTTATTTATCTGTCTTACCTTACAGGGACACTCGATGAAAGTCACACACGTTTAAAAAAAACTGATGTTAGATATCATTTCCTCCACACACCTGTCAATCAAAAAAAACACTCATCCAGCAAAAACATCTGTAACAGGATTTAAAATCCGATAACTCAATTCTATAGCAGATATCTTTAACATCTGGGTTTGGGATTAACAGAAAAATTATGTTCAGACCCCTTTTACCTGTCTGTCTGTCTATTAGTCTGTAAAATCCTATTAGGTTTTCTGTCTATTTGTCTGTTTATTGGTCTGTCTGCCAGTCTGTCTATTAGTCTGTCTGCCAGTCTGTCTATTAGTCTGTCTGTCTATTAGTCTGTCTGCCAGTCTGTCTGTCTGTCTATTAGTCTGTCTGTCTATTAGTCTGTCTGCCAGTCTGTCTGTATATTAGTCTGTCTGTCTAGTCTGTTAGTCTGTCTATTAGTGTCTGGTCTTAGTCTGTCTGTCTGTCTGTCTATTGTCTGTCTGTCTATTAGTCGGTCTGTATTGTCTATGTCTAGTCTGTCTGTTATTAGTCTGTCTAGCTGTCGTCTGTCTGTCTGTCTATTAGTCTGTCTGCCAGTCTGTCTATTAGTCTATTGTCTGTAGTCTGTCTATGTCTTAGTCTGTCTGCCAGTCTGTCTATTAGTCTGTCTGTCTATGGCTGTTAGTCTATTAGTCTGTCTGCCAGTCTGTCTATTAGTCTGTCTGTCTATTAGTCTGTCTGCCAATTTGTCTGTCTGTCTATTAGTCTGTCTGCCAGTTGTCTGTCTATTAGTCTGTCTGTCTATTAGTCTATTAGTTCTGTCTGCCAGTTGTCTGTTGTCTATTAGTCTGTCTGTCTATTAGTCTGTCTGTCTGTTGTCTATTTGTTGTTGTTTGTCTGTATGTCTGTTTCAGTTGTCTGTTTGTGTATTAATTTCTCTGTCCAAGTGTGTGTGTATGCAGGATTGTGTGTGCGAGAGTGTGTGTTTAGATGTGTGTGTATTCAGAACTGTGTGCAGAACTGAATGTGTGTGTCCCCACACACTCCACCCTCATATACACTTAATAACACACTCATCTACTGGTTTTACACACAAACACACACTCATTAAATCATGCGGAGCTAAAGTGAACACACTCCTGACCTCTGTTTAAACTGTGGGAGACGCAGCAGGGTAGCAGCACACAACACACCCTCATCCCACCGACACACACTCACATCACACCTGTACATAGAACACAGAGCCAACGCAAAGGCTAGAGAGAGAGAGAGAGAGAGAGAGACACACAGAGTGAAAGAGACAGAGACAGACAGAGAGAGAGAGACAGAGAGAGAGAGACAGAGAGAGAGAGACAGTAAGTCCTCATTTATCAGTTTAAATTGTTGAATAATGAGCAGCAGGGGGTTTTAAGGTGCGTTCTCTTTCTTTCTGTCTCTCTCTCTCTGTCTGCCTGTATTTACCCTCTTTTGTGATGGAGTGATCGGTGATGTTTATTGAGAGCAGGATGGGACGTGTGTGAGTGCCGCGACTCGTCCCCATCACTCCGTCCAGTATCAGTCTCTTTCCCCTGAGAGAGACACATTTATCTCCTCCGCCGTTCTCTGCAGGTAACACACACAATCAGTCCGTGACTTCAGGTGAACAGACGGGAAAATCAGACGATTCAGAAGATCAGATTGATTCAGTAGTTATAATCACTCGATTGGCTGTTCATGAGGAAATGAAGGAAATTGAATCATATATGAAATCAGTCCCGTCAGTCCCTGTTTTGTTCTGTGTGCTTTTTATTTTGGCCTGTCAGGGGCGCTGTTTCACTCTTAAACACAGGAATAAAACAGGGTGGCGTTTGTTATAAATATGTAAAGTGTGGATTTTAGGTTTGTAAACTGAATAGCTAAACACACACACACACACACACACACACACACACACACAGAATTAATCCAAATCCAGCTGGAAGGCCGGGAACTGTGCAGCGGCTGAGGGGAGCTGATTTACAGCGAGGAAACAGAATCTCACTGGTGATGTTATTCCTCTGAGTTTAACCCTGATTCAGGAAACAAATCCTACAGTTGTTACTCTGTTACACACACACACACACACACACACACTATTAATCGTGTCTCAGTGTGTTATGTGTCCTTGTCCTGCAGTGTGGATTGATGACAGTGTGGTGTGATTTGTAGAGATCAGGTACCAGCTCGCTCTTGAAGCAGTGTTTCTGCTCTCTGCCTCACGGCGGCGCTGTAGAGTTCAGCGAGTGTCTCTGACTCCATCAGATACGGACAGTGCAGCTCCCACAAACACCCCAAACACTCCAACACTGCATCTACAACAAATTTAATCAATACATGAGCATGGGGTCTGTGTGTGTGTGTGTGTGTGTGTGTGTGTTTAAAGACGATATCTTCCCGGTACCTGGCTGAGTGTTTTTTACTATCTGCTGAGAGAGGAGGTAGAACTCATGCTCAGGATTTGCAGATGTGTGTAACAGCTGGATGTTCTGTGATGTCCTGTAAAAAGGATTTAGAGAAACAGATGTTGCAGAACCGCTTTGGTGTCAGTGTGATGATCAGTGAAGGTTTGCGGCAATAAACTACACAATGTTTATAGAACGTTTCTAGAATGTATAAACATGTGATTGTGGAGCGGTCACACGCCCTGGACTTCTGGGTATGAACAGACGGGCCGTGATTCTGCTCATCGCTCTGAATGACGACCCCCCCAGGGGCAGCCCGGTGCAGTGGCATGAGGGACACACTCCGACGTTGTGTTGAGTGACGACAGTAGGGGTCCCTATACTACACGCCACTGTGCCGGCGTGTCGTAGCACAGCCTTACTCAACCTCCTGACCTACCAGCGTGCTCGAGCGCCTCAACTCCTCCTACGAGGGAAAGGGTTCAGGGAAGGTAAAGATCCTCAGCCGCTCGAGTATCTGCTGCTCATGTGAGGCTGTGCCGCCGCCGCTGCCGCCGCTGTAGAGACGCTCGTTCGGCTCCTCAGCACAGAGCGATCAGCAGAATCTATTTATACCCAGGAGTCCAGGGCGTGACCGGCTATGCACATTCTGCTCGTCTCATTCCATTGGCCTTTTCTTAATAAATCCGGGGTATTGTGGCCTCCCAAAGGGTGACCCGCTGGTGACATCACTCAACACAACCTCAGAGTGAACAACAGAGAGAGGAAACTCACAAGTCTGTCTATTCATTCAATTTACACACACACACACACACACACACACACACAAATACTCACTCCTACTGCAGCTCCATCACACACACACACTCCTACTGCAGCTCCTTCACACACAACACACTCCTACTGCAGCTCCTTCTCACACACACACACACATACACTCCTACTGCAGCTCCTTCACACCCACACACACTCCTGAATGTTTTTGTGTTTTGTAGAGCTTGTGTTGTCACTGGCAGCTGGTCTCTTGCACCCCCTGCTGTTACCCCTCTCACGTTACACCACCGCCGTTCCCCTCTCAGTGTGAAGATGTTTGGCATCATACCGCAGTCCGGCGGGTGAGACGGTGCGGAGAGGAGGAGGAGGCTGCTGGCTCAGGGGGTCAACACAGCGCGGCTGGACTGTTTCTGCAGGAATACAGACACACACCAGTGTAAAAAACGCCTGTGTGTGTGTGTGTGTGTGTGATCTGATTTTGGATGTCATTGTATTTTCTTCAGGAACAGAAAGTCAAAGTGACTGAAGTGCCTGAACAGCCAATAGCGATTGAGATACATCATGCCCCGCCCCCGTCCCATCCCAACACAGCCGACACTGGAATTCATGATTTATGTTAATTGGTTATGTTAATTGGTTATGTTAATGTTTGTAACTCTGTTCATGTTTGTTATTAAACATGTGTCTTAGATTGATTGGTGATTCTAAATTTCCCATAGGAGTGAGTGTGTGTGTGTGTGTGGCCCTGTGATGGACTGGTGACCTGTCCAGGGTGTCCCCCTTCTGTCTTTAACCCTTTCAGAGACAGCTGGGATAGACTCCAGCAGGTCCCTGTAACCCCGAATTAGGGAATAAACGGCTATAGAAGATAAACGAATGAACGAATGAATGAACTGAACTCAGATCAGTCTTATCGTCTCTGTTTATTCTGTCATGCTGTAATTATTCACTATTCACTGTGCCAGGAGACCGGATTAGACAGAGAAGGTAGTGTGTGTGTGTGTGTGTGTGTAAGACTCCTTCTTTTCTCCCCCCAAACCCATCAGTTTACACACACCATTACATCAGCTTCCTAAAACACAGACACTTAACACACACTCTCAACACACACACTCTAACATAACACACACTACACACTCTTAACACACACTCAACCGACCCACCAGATTTGTCAGGTGTGTGAACACACACTCTCCATCTCTGCGCTTTTTCCAGCTGTGACTGACCCAGCAGGTCACCTGGAGGGGGCGGGGCTAACTGCCAGCGGTTGGTGTGTCCGGTCTGTGTCCGCTGACGTCCGGCTGAACCCACACACTGCTGCACACACACACACACACACACACACACACACACACACACACTTAAGAGAAGTCTGTACCACAGCATAAACTTCAGCTCTGATGAAATAAACATTTTACATGAATTATTCGAGCTTTAATGGGTCGTGCTGTTAATATTTCATTAATTTGGTGATTAATTAAATAAATTAAATAAACATTTAATTAATTTGGCGATTAATTAAATGTTTATTTTTACAGTAAAGCTGAACTTTACACTCACTCGGTGATCCGCTTTGCTGCTTAGCATTATGCTATTAACCTCACAAACACCGCAAATAAAGTCAAATAAACTCCACACAGGAAAAAAATAAATAAAGATATAATAATAAATAATTTTATAATAAATTACAAACTGGTTAAACTGCTGCGAACTTTACGTGCAGATTCAACCTGAGGAATGTTTCAGCGCGTGCCTTTATTACCATAGCAACACAGACGCCGTGGAACGTGACTCAGATAAGTGACGCAATATGTCGCCATAGTAACTGGGAGACGCGTTAAAGCTTCTGATCGGCCGGAAATGCTAACTAAATTTAAACTGTAAATTGTGTTTGTATGTTTGTTTGTGTGCACTTAATTAAACTTCATATCCCATAATCCCCCGCCTTTCTGTCTTATTAGCTAACAGCCGAATGTGGCTAATTCTCGCTGAACAGGAACCAGTTTTGCTTTCTTTCTATTAACTTTTTATATAGGCAGCTATTAGAACTTATTTATTTATTTATTTTAGTATATGATGTAATATTAATTGTTATATCGCGAAATGATTTTTGTTAGCTCACTAGCTAAGCGCTTGTATAGCTACGATACCCGGATGAGACGATGACATTCGATAGGCTACCCAAACGGTAACTATAATATTCCTTAACTTTAAAATAAATTTAATTACGTCATTAATAAAATACCGAGTCGCATAGATTTCGAAAAGTTCTCGACTCGTTAAAAATGCAAAAAGTATTTAATGAATCAAACAATACAACTCCAAACCGGAAATCAGTAGGAAACCATACGTTTCAGGAAAAAAAACAATAATACGAAAGATATTGAAGTGTATTAAATAATACTTTTAAAATAAATAAATGCTACTGTTAAGATGGCGTAAAAAGTTTTTAGCTAGACTGACGGGATCGTTTTTTATGTTTGTGGACTACACTTCCCAATAAACTGTGGAAAATACGCCTACGTGGGTTTTTTTTTGTTTGTTAGGGTTTTTATTCAGACTTAACTGACATTTTCTTCAACCACTCAGATTGATGGGCGACCAATTCGCGGCCAGCGATTGGACAAATTTGGATGTCCAGCGTTATGACGTTTTAGGTTAACTGACAGTTCATTCAGCCAGTCAAATTCTTAGTATACCAATTCTCAGCTAGTTATTGGACAGATTTGGATGTCGAGCCTGATGACGTTTGACGCTTTTAGCGAAGGGGGAGGAGGGGTTTAGAAACCCGAATGGAGGCCGTCGGTGTTGTAGAATCGATACAATCGACTGTGAAATCTGCTTTAAAAAACTCCCGGAAGTGCGTTTAAATCTGTCGGTAATCCAGTCGGATCGCGTCTGTCGATCTCTGCGAGTCGCTGTTGGGTTCCTGGGATCTTACTGAAGACTCCGATCGAGGAGGAACTGCTTGTTTATATTGTGCGGAACCCGAGGTCCGGAGTAGGAGGCCCCGTCGCGCGATTGACAGTTGGGTAATGTAGCGCGGCTAAAGCTCAGCTATCTGTTTAAGCCCAATCTCCTGAATCAGTTCGCTTTAAATCACTTTAATCATCTCCACACCGGCATAGCGACCCTGTAGATTCCCAACGTTAACATTCAGCATCGCTTAAAGTTGCCTAACTTCATACATGGCTAGCTGATAGGCTAACTAGCTAACGGATTAGCCGCTAGCATGTTTTCACGAGCTCGCCTAGGGACTTTCTGAGGTAAAAATGTCGTCGAGTTGTTTCGTCTTTTATCGCGGAATTAAACCGAACAAAATCACATTTTAATATAAAAACCCCAACAAACGAACGTTTTACCGTCTAACAGTTAAACTAGCGCTAATTATCTAAACAAGGCTAACTGGCTAACATGACTTCTGACGGCTGAAGTTAGCGGAGTGTTTGGGGATGCTAGCGGCTAAAGCTAACTGTGTAAACTCCCATTAGCTATCCTGCTAATCAGTGTGTTTTGTTTTACCGGAATTATTACAGACATGTTTCTGTTCGCTGCGGGGCTTTAATGTGCGCTGTTATAGAAACGTTTTTCAAACGTTTGCTTTTGGTTTTTGGGGAATTTGATTTAAAATGTTCCAAAAACCTGTGAAATTATTCACATTGACAGCATTTTACAGATGTTACTTACATGTATCTCTTTTTATATAACTGAGTGTTAGGGGCCTTACTCAGGGGGCCCACCGTGGTGACTTGGTGGTGCTGGGAATCGAACCCCTGTCTTTCTGGTATCAGTTCAACCCTTTAGCCACTTTTGTTTGTTTACTGTTGCTACATTTTGTCTAAACATTGTGAGATCAGCGGTTAATAACGCTCTTGGAACGTTCCAGCAACATTCAGCTTTAGAACATGTTCTCCTAACATTTACACAAGCTTTAGAGAACGCTAGCTAATGTTGTGGGAAAGTTTCCTGGGTCGTGTGTGTGTGTGTGTGTGAGAGAGTGTGTGATGTTTGATAGGCTGTTGCAGGTGATCAGTTCGAATCCCTGGGTTTTGTTGATTCTTCATGGATTTGAAGCTTGTATAAATTGTGAGTTTATGTTGTTGTTGTTGTTGTTTTTCTCGTCTGTCTGTAGAGAATATGAAACGTTTCTCACAATGACGTCCCGATTCGTGAAGACCTACAGCCGGAAGGCGGGAGACGGGATGTCCAAGTTTGATGAGGTTCTGTCCAATAAGCGTGCGACACTCAGCACCAAATGGGGTGAGACCACTTATAAAGCCCAGCTGGGCTCTAAGAGACCCGGTGTGAAGGCCGAGCGTCCGGACCGGACCAAGAAGCCTAAGATGGTGGAGGACGACGGTTCAGAGGACCCGTTCGGGTTTGACAGCGACGACGAGTCCAAACCCGTGTCCTCCCGTAACACGTCCAAATCCCCGGCCAAGCAAGCCTCCGTGGACGCTGGACTTACCCTGGAGCCGAACAGCAGAGTGATTCAGCCGGCCAGCGTGGAGGCAGTGGCCCCCGGCCGCCCCTCCAGCCGCACCGCATCCATGCTGAGCGGCGTCCGGGTACCAGAGGACTCGGGGACGTTCTTCAGCAGCTCTACAGCAGGTATGAAGTGGTTTCTATTGAACAGTGTTTCAGTCTGGAAGAAACTTTACATAAAAAACAGAACCCCTGTTACACCAGCAGTCCGGTTCTCTGACGCGGTTTAGTGTGTTAATGCGTCCCACCCCACAGGATGTTATACAGGAAACAATCCGAATCTTCGTTCTGTCCTCCCGTAGGACTGCGCTTCAGTTGGAGGGATTCTGGTTTGTTTAATCGGTTCCGGTTCTTACCCATAATCTGGGTTCTGTTCTGATGATTGTTTGACTCGGCTCCTTTAACGGTAAACGGTGTCTGAGACTGTGATTCAGTTCAGCCAATAATACAGTCACACTCTCTGTTAGAAATACTTAAAAGCAGTAATTATTTCAGGAGAACAAACGGATCCAAGCTGAACTATAAATCAGACGCCGGTAACGGTCGAGAGATTAAAGCGTCTGGAAGGGGTTAACAGAGAAATACTAATCAACAGCGGGTCCATCTCTTACTGTATTTATAAATAAAATACTCGCTCAGTGGGGGGTTCAGCAGGCATCCCTATCCAGAGTAACCTACATTATCTCTACATTTAAGGGACTGCTCCGGGACCCACAGTGGTGGCTTGGTGGCACTGGGAATCGAACCCCAGTCTATCAGGTATCAGTTCAACACCTTAACCCACTAAGCCACCACTTCCCCGAGCATCTTTATTCACACGTTAAACCAAACTTTTAAACGTTTGCTGTAGTTGGTCATGGTTCAGAATGTAATGATTCAGTTCTCGATACCCCACCCTGCAAACATCTCGCCAGCCCTTGCTCTCACAGTCCACTAGACTGCACACCATTTACTCAAACACAATCTGTAAAAGAACTGCTATTTATTCCAGTTCTGCTCCGACACCCCAGCGTATGACATCATAAGAAGTTTGAGTTCTCGTCAGAGATCAGCTCAGTCTCAGCCCACCAACCCGCCTCTACACTCCAGAGCGACTCCTATTCAGATCATTCATACAGTTAACGGCTTTGCTTATCATATAGCAACGTTAAAATCCATCCCATGACCTTCCAATCACCAGTCACACATCTTACTCACTGAGAGACACCTCCCCCCCCCCTCTAAACAGCTGGAAGAGCAGATCTGTAGAGCACTGCAATGTATTTAAGCTTTCAAGACAAGACAAAATGATATACAGACATCTGTGTGTCTGTCTGTGTCTGTCTGGGTGTGTGTCTGTCTGTGTGTGTGTGTGTGTCTGTGTGTGTGTGTCTGTGTGTCTGTATGTGTGTGTGTGTGTGTGTGTGTGTGTGTGTGTCTGTGTGTGTGTGTGTGTGTGTGTGTGTGTGTGTGTCTGTCTGTGTGTGTGTGTCTGTCTGTGTGTGTGTGTCTGTCTGTGTGTGTGTGTCTGGGTCGTGTGTAGTGTTGGTCTCTGTGTGTGTCTTGTGTGTGTCTGTCTGTGTGTTGTCTGTCTGTCTGTGTGTCTGATGTCTGTGTGTGTGTCTGTCTGTCTGTCTGTCTGTCTGTGGTGTGTCTGTCTGTGTCTGTGTGTGTCTGTGTGTCTGGCTGTATGTGTGTGTGTCTGTCTGGTGTGTATGTAGTCTGTCTGGTGTGTGTGTGTCTGTGTGTCTGTGTGTATGTGTCTGTTGTCTGGTCGTGTTGGTACTGTGTCTGTGTCTGTCTGTCTGTGTGTCTGTCTGTGTGTGTCTGTCTGTGTGTGTGTGTATGTCTGTGTGTGTCTGTCTGTCTGTGTGTGTGTCTGTCTGTCTGTGTGTGTGTGTGTGTCTGTGATGTCTGTCTGTCTGTTGTGTGTCTGTCTGTCTGTGTGGTCTGTGTCGTGTATGTATGTCTGTGTGTCTGTGTGTCTGTCGGGTCGTGGGTCTGTCGTGTGGTGTCTGTGTCTTGTCTGTGTGTATGTCTGTCTGTCTGTGTGTGTGTCTGTGTGTGTGTGTCTGTCTGTGTGTGTGTGTCTGTCGGTGTCTGTGTGTCTGTCTGGGTGTGTCTGTATGTCGTGTGTTTGTGTATGTATGTCTGTGGGTCTGTCTGTCTGCTGTGTGTATGTGTGTGTGTCTGTGTGTTGTGTGTATGTCTGTGTGTGTTGTATGTCGTGGTGTGTGTGTCTGTGTGTGTGTGTTGTGTCTGTCTGTGTGTGTGTGTGTGTCTGTCTGTCTGTCTGTCTGTCTGTATGTGTGTGTGTCTGAGTTGTGTGGTGTATTGTTGTGTGTGGGTGTGTGTCTGTCTGTGTGTGTGTGTCTGTGTGTGTGTCTGGTATGTGGGTGCTGTCTGTCTGTGTGGCGTTGTTCTGTCTGTGTGTGGGTGTTGGCTTCGTGTGTTGTGTGTGTCTGTCTGTCTGTGGTGTGTGTCTGTGTGTGTGTCTGTCTGTCTGGGTGTGTCTGTAGTCTGTGGGTGTTGTCTGTCTGGCTGTGGGTCTGTATGTGTGTGTTGTCTGTGTGTGTCTGGGTATGTGTGTGTGTGGTCTGTGTGTCGTGTGTGTTGTGTCTGTGTGTGTCCTGTGGGTGTTGTCTGTCTGTGTGTCGTCTGTGTGGTGTGTCTGTCTGTGTTGTGTCTGTCTGTGTGTATGTGTGTGTGTCTGTCTTTGTGTGTGTGTGTGTCTGTCTGTGTGTCTGTGTGTGTGTGTCTGTCTGTGTGTGTAGGTGTGTGTGTGTCGTGTGTTGTGTCTGTATGTGTGTGTGTGTATGTCTGTGTGTCGTCTGTGTGGTGTCTGTCGTGTGTGTGTGTCTGGTCTTGTATGTGTGTATGTGTGTATGTGTGTGTGTGTCTGTCTGTGTGTGTGTGTGTCTGTCTGTGTGTGTGTCTGGTGTCTGTGTGTGTGTGTCTGTCTGTTTGTGTGTGTGTGTGTCTGTGTGTGTCTGGTGTGTGTCTGTCGTGTGTGTGTGTCTGTGTGTGTCTGTGTGTGTGTGTTGTGTGCTGTCTGTGTGTCTGTCTGTGTGTGTGTGTCTGTGTGTGTCTGTCTGTGTGTCTGTATGTGGTGTGTCTGTGTGTATGTGTGTGTATGGGTGGGTGTGTGTGTGTGTGTGTCTGTCTGTGTGTGTGTCTGTGTGTGTGTGGTGTGTCTGTCTGTGTGTTGGGTCTGTCTGTGTGTGTGTCTGTCTGTGTGTGTGTCTGTCTGGTGTGGTGTCTTCTGGTGTGGTCTGTCTGTGTGGGATGTGTGTGTATGTGTGTCTGTATGTCTGTGGCTGTGTCTGTATGTTGTATGTCGTGTTGTATGTCTTGTGTGTGTGTATGTTGTGTTGTATGTGTGTGTGTGTGCTGTGTGTGTGTGGCTGTCTGTGTGTGTGTGTGTGTGTATCTGTGTGGTGTCTGTGTGTGTGTGTGTCTTGTCTGTGTGTGTGTCTGTCTGTGTGTGTATGTGGGTGTTTCTGTGTGTGTGTGTGTTGTCTGTGTATGTAGTGGTGTGTGTCTGTCTGTGTGTGGTGTGAGTGTGTGTGTAGGTATGTGTGTGTGTGTCTGTCTGTGTGTGTGTGT